>CAKAOH010001533.1:0-146513 GCA_916701665.1 Sebastiscus tertius | reverse complement strand
CCACCCAAACGAAAACAAAATCAATGTAATATTTTTAAGCTAGAAATGTGCAAAATATAATTACAATACATGGTAAACTGTTTAGCGAATACACTCTATTTTATGTTCAATGTTTATCTATTGCAACACATTGTAAACTACTAAATCCACCATGGTCAGGCACTGCTGATTTGTTGAATCAATGAAGTCTTGTGAAATACTGGCATTAAAAGCAGCACTGGGACAAGTTTGACCCAATATTCAAATCGCTCATTATCATTAGTGAAATAAGTCAACAAAAGAATGGTCAATATCTCAGAAAACTAAACTGAAAATAAAACAAAACATTGAACTACTAAGTGAAACTACCATGAAAAAGTGAAAGTGAAATGTACGATGAGAAACAATAGGCCTATTCTGTGTTTAATGCCTTTAATGCATTGACTCATAAAATTGATTACTATGGGCATAGAGCTATTGCTTTGATCCACAGTAGAATTTTGTCCCTTCACAATTTTTACTATAATTAATCACTGAGTAACACACGCATGTAAAAGAAAAAACAAAAAAAAAACTAAATTAGCATATGAGTATGAAACATGTTTTATTTTACAGGCTAAATATCCCTTAAAAGTTATAGGAACTACGGCCATTTTCAAAATTCACACGTGTTATTCCTATGGTCTACGACAGTCCAAAAAATATTAGTAAACATGAACACCTCTCTGCCAAATCCGATGTCATAGCGTATAACATGTGGAGCTGCTCCATAGACAATGAATGGGAGACTGATTTTGTGGACCCACAGAATGTTTGTTTTCTTTTTTATATCCAAATGAGCTTTATTCTATTGTAGTGACTCAGATGTGGAACAGAAAATCAGAAAAGCCAGTGTTCTACAGAGTCCAAGTATCACTCATCATTCTGACATCGTTCTCTCTGTACATAGCTCTGTGTTTAAGTACAACTAAAATTCCTGTAATAGCAGTACCCCTGCATTAACAAATAGTTTATAGAAGGAATGAAAGACCTGCTAAAGACAAGGTAATGGACAAATGTCAGTGGAGTGTATGGCGTTTTGCCAAAGAATAGCGTGACAGCAACCACAGGGGGTCAACAATATCAGCTTTGTAAGAGAAGATAAGATAAGAGATACTTTATTGTACTGCAGGGAAATTTAGTTTGGTCTCCAAGCCATGCTGTACATTTTGGTTAGCTAGAGGGAATTATGATACAATAAGGCTGGAGCCACAGAATGTATACAATATGGATGAAGTCTCTGTGACGTCACCGATAGGTTTCTGAAGAGCCGTTGAGTAGCTCAAGGTGGATGGCTTTGGCCATCGCCATCTTGGCAGTGATGACAGAGCCTAAAACTCCCAGCAAATCCAAAAATGGGCAAAGAAGTGGATCGCCGGTGGGGCTGAGGCGGGCCCGGGTGCAGCTAGCAGCTAGCAACCTGGTACGGCACCCACTCAAAGCAGCCAAACCCTCAATTATGCCTGACTTTAAGCCTTAATATAATTAAAATGGGTTAGTTATATAAAAAAATCCCCCCCCCGTACAGTTGTCATGAACGGAGAAATTAGCTATTGAGACTAAAACCATTTTTTTTTACCAGTCTGTAAACATGTTTATATCTGCTGTAAAGTTGGGCATTTCAACATGGGGGTCTATGGGAATTGACTGACTTTTGAAGCCAGCCTCAAGTGGCCATTCGAAGAACTGCAGTTTTTTCCACTTCCACGTTGGCTTCATTTCTCAGCACGGGAGGTTGCCGGTTGCTTGGCTGAAGCCTAGGTGACACTGGATAAAAAGGCCGGAAGACACCTTGGAAAGATTCTGTAACCGTCCTACTTGTACTTCCCAATGGCCCAAACAATACACACCTACTTATTAAAAATTGTCCATACTGTATGAGGCCTGAAGTGAGGTAGGGCCCAAATTGAAGCCCAACTTGGCTCAAGCATTTGCTCAAATGGTTGGCCCTTGCCGGTCCTGAGGATGGTTGCTCACATGGACCACATCTGAACCTTTAGCAACACTCATGGGCAGACACACATTATCTGGATATGGACACATATTTATTGTTCTCTTTTTAGCCAAAATTAAACCCCATGGTCGTCCATGGGGTCTAAATACACCTGGTGACCTGGAGGGGGTTATTTTAAATGATAATTTCAGCATGTTTATTCTGCTGTAAAACAAATTCAATATATCGTAGTCACCAGAATGCTGCTTGCAGCCCCAAACAGCTGAGAAAAAAAGAAAATCTTATGTTTTTCCAAATAAGTCTCGAGAATGGAACAAAATCCTTTAGCGAGTGAGGATAGGACGCCCACTTCTGGTGCACTGAGTGTATAAACACCAATATGTCATTTCTTTGCCTGCCCTTTTATCCTACACATTTTCCTTTCCCTCTATTTAGTAGCTTTAAGGTCACTCTGGACATACCTTCTCCTAAATCTCTGCTTCATAAAAACGTCAAAATATAGTTTAAGTACATTTTGCAGTAAGGTGAGCTGAAAATGAGAGTGTTTAGAGAAAGCCATGCCGTAAAAGGACTAATGAGAGAAATGACAGACAACGATAGGGGATGACAGAAAAGAGAGACTGAGACGGAGAAAAAAGACAGAGCGAGACATAGAAAAGTGGAGTCTTAGACTAAAGCAGCCAGGTTTCTGTAAGCCTCTATCGCCATACTTGAGACAGGAGTATTAGATTAATGCTCACTGGAGCCATTAGGATGACTAGAGGATATCCTCTTCAGCTCCAATAGAGCTCATGAGAGTAGGAGTGTATGTGCTGGTCAGGTAGAGACTAGAGGACTTCCTGCTTCATCTTTCCATAAATGAAGAATTGGTTCGCTTTTAAATACATCATTTTCATGATGGAAGAATGCCCAGAAGTTATAACCGTGTGCAAACGCGTAGTTTGTGTGCAGGCAGGCATGATTATGTGTGCATGACTACTGTATAGCCTATGAATACATAGCCTATCTATAGGCTAGACATATCATAAACTAAGAAAACAAAAACACTAACAGATAAAAAGAATGAAATTGACTATGTTGAAGATTTGAATTGGTATTTTCAACCATAAAAAATCCAACCACCACCCAAAAAAAACAAGTTTCAACGGCAGAGATCACAAAACCTGGATATATAGGCTAATAGGCTAGACCTATAGGATGACACTATAAATACCACCATTTGAGTGAACTCAACCCATTTGAATAACAGTTCTACATTTTGTGAAATGCGTACTCAGTTTCTTGCCGAGATTTTAGATCAATATCACTCTCATATCTGTGCACTAAATATGGAGCTGTAGGCAAAGTTGACGCGATAACACATTAACACAAATTCATTTTAATGCCACTAATTTCTTTAACGCATTAATGCAACTTGTGTTTGCAACGCTCAGTTTTAAAGCTAGATCATCATGTGAAACTAGAAAACCTAAGGAATCCATTGGTACCAAGCATGTCATTACACTAAATTTTGGCGAGGACAAACTGGCATGGCCATTTTCAAAGGGGTCACCTGACCTCTGACTTCAAGATATCTGAATAAAAATAGGTTCTATGGGTACCCAGGAGTCTCCCCTTTTACAGACATGCCCACTTTGTGATAATCACATGCAGTTTGGGGCAAGTCAGCACACTGACACACTGACAGCTGTTGTTGCCTGTTGGGCTGCAGTGGTGCCATGTTATGATTTGAGCATATTTTATATGCTAAATACAGTACCTAAGAGGGTTTCTGGACAACATTTGTCATTGTTTTGTGTTGTTAATTGATTTCCAGTAATAAATATATACATACATTTGCATAAAGCAAGCATATCTGCCCACTACTTGACAAATCTCCCCTTTAAGGTGAACAGATAAAAAATGTGCGATTAATCATGATTAACTATAGACAATCATGCGATTAATCACAATTAAATATTTTAATCGATTGACAGCCCTAGTAAAAAAATATCTACCAACAACTGTAAAACTCTTTATTCTTATTATAGCACAAGAAATACAAGATAAAAGGAGGCTAAAGATGATAGTGAATAACACCTCATTCCTTTTTCATCAGTTTTTAGCCAGCGTCTGAATTCAATCTTTCATCTCATTCAAGCTTTAATTTGGAGAAACAGAGAGAACATTTAGTCTTGGCTCGAGCTGCGGAGGCAGTGGTATTGTATGTGGCTGTAGACCACGTTTTTTCCTCTTTTCTTTTTTTTTTTTTTTAAACACTACATCTCATTTCCCCCCTGCTCCGCGTGGCGACCTCACCTTTCTGTCATTAAGTCAGCCAGACGCTACTTCATCTAGCAAATTGTTGCGGTTTAGATATTCCTGATCGCTGAAACATACTTGTTTCCCTCATTGCCCTGCGTTCATTTGTCCAATATTTGCAGTAGAAATTGCCTTATAACATCCACCTGTTCCTAATTATGCTGTTTGTTATCATGGTCGGCCACCTGCATGGACTACGTATGAGTGCGTGTGAGTTTGCTTGTAGGAATACATTCATATTTGATTGCATAAGTGTGTCTACCTCTGTGGCTGTGCTTATGACCATGTGTAGGCTACATGCTTGTTAAAGTGGTAGTTCTGGAGTTCTTTACGTTTGGTATTTGGACTCCATTTTTGTTGCTAAACTCTCATTGCTGGATTGCTCATTGCAATACAAGTTAGGTAGGTTGGGAGGCTCATTTTCTGTTGATGAAGTTTCGGTAGGCATTGCTCATGTTAGCTTGTCTTCTTCCTCTGTTTACAAACTGGAAATACTTCCTGAGGATCACCCCTTCCCCAAAAAAACAAAACTAGAGTGTTGACAACAACAAATAATCCAGTGCCAATGTGTTCAGCCAGTTTGGTGCCAGTGATGAAGGAATGGAGGCCAACAATGAGTAAATTGGTGGCAGAAGGATGAAAGGAGGGAGCGAAGGAGTAGCTTAAAGGCAGAGTGGTTAAAGCCTGGCTGGTACCATCAGTGTCCAAACATTTTTATTTCAACCAATCACAACAGCAACACATTCTACACGTCGCCAGAGAGAAATGAATCACTGAAATGTGCCAATGAAATGCTTTGTCTGCAAGTGTTTTCTCTATATTAAGGACAAAAAGTAAAGCAAACAAATTACAAAGTGACAGTAAAAGTAGAATGATATAATTGGGGTTAGAGCTTCAAAGGTCATAATTCATAGATTTAGCTAAATTAATTTTAAAAAGACATAATCGACAGGTGAATATATACTTAAAGGAGGGGTAGTAGGAAAATGTCTGGGATCCAATGACTAGTTGGACAATTTTATGCAGAAAACATTAGCCATTTGAAGTTCCCAATTTCCTGACAGTTAAGCTACATCAATACAATAATAAAACACAGAAGAAGATGTATAGTAAACCTGTATATAATGTAATTGTAATGTAATTGCTTGCTTTGTTTAGTGGACAAGATGACTGATTTATAAAGCCATTTTGTTGTTTCATTATGACTTTAACACTAGGACCGCCAGGCTCTCTTTAGGGGTACTATTTTCTCCAAATCCCACACCAAAGAGCATCTGTATCCACGGTGAAGCAAAAGTACCGTAGCATATGGAACAAAAATGTTGTTTTTGAAAGGCTAAGTGCCAACAAATGTGGATTGAAGCAGAAAACCCATCTATTTGGTTTTCTAAATGTTATTCAATATGACAAGACAGACATGTGCAAAATCGGTATTCAGGAAAAGTCAGGGCAGGAGGGAAACTTATCATACACTATGGTGGAATAATTTAAATTTCCGCACAACGTTAAACGCCGTGGTTTATGGGGGTCTTAGTGTTAAAGGTGCTAAATGCAAGATTGGGAGTATATATATTAACGGTGCTAACAGCACTCACCAGTGCTGACAGAGCTAACAGAGTTGACCTGGAGGGAACTAGAGGGTGGGTGCTTTGGTCCCGCAATGGTGCATTGGGTCAGGACGGTAACCGCTGTATGAGCGCAGCTTAGAGCGGCGGCCGTAAGCTAGCCAGTGGGGCATGCTCACATGCACTAACATGCACTTATCAAAGACAAAAAACAAAAATATTGTGCAATGAGCTGCTGCAAAAGGCTGCCCTCCTCCTCCTACAATTTTTTTAGTCTCTTTTAGCTTATTGTTTTGTTTTTCGGGCCAGTGAACTTCACTCTCATCAATCTAGTTTTCGAGAAACAGGCATTTGTTTTCAGTGAAAAAGCTCTAACAAACAATAGACTGTATATAAGAAGTGGACGTAGTCCCTGTGACATCACCCACCCATTGGTTTGTGGACTACGGTTTTGAAGCCTTGAGTTTGAACTTTGGGCCGTAGCTATCTTGGTTTTTTGCAGTCAGAAGTGACACGAGAGGGTGGAGCTAAGTACAATCAAACGCTGAATAAGACTTTTTCAGGAAAACAAAATGTTACAATTAACTTTCATGAACTGAAAACACACTGTGAAAAGAGTTAAAGTTGAAAACATGGACAAGACCGGACAACGCCGAGGTAGTGACCTGTCAATCACAAGGTAGCCACGCCATGAAGCACACCCTGCTTTATTTTCTATTTGACTCTAAATGGGACCACCATTTACACCATTTACCAAATGAACATCATGCTGTATTGAAGAAGACTTGAAACTAGCGATTGAGACCGTAAAACTCATGTTTACTGAGGTAATAAATCAAGTGAGAAGTAGGCTCATTTTCTCATAGACTTCTATACAATCAGACTTCTTTTTGCAACCAGAGGAGTCGCCCCCTGCTGGCTATTAGAAAGAACGCAAGTTTAAGGCACTTCTGCATTGGCTTCACTTTTCAGACTCGGAGGTTGCTGCTTGTAATAAACCCACTGTACACCAAACTGCTTAAAGACAAAGTTAGTGACTAGCTGGTGAACTTAGTGGAACATTTAGCTAGCTAGAGAGCCAAAACAGAGCTTAAATGAGAATTAATATTGGATTTCCATTTGTCAAGAGGCCAGAAGCATGACTCTAAATGAACGCTAATGTTGCTCCATGACTGCTGAATGTGTAAACAGGTAACGGTTCGGCTCGCCATAATAGCTCTATAAGATGACAATATCTCAGTGTTGTGTTTTCAGCTATTCCCACTGCCCCCATGGGCCCAAAAAATGGATGATGTGAATAGTCATCGTTTTTCATAGTGAGACAGATGAAGATGTAAAACAGAGAAATGGAGGAATGGGATGTGTTGAATGGACGGTGAGCAGGAGGGATATTCCTGCACTTCTCTCTCTCTCACTCACTCTTTTTCATTATGTGCCAACATCCTTTGGCTCCTACAGCTCGACTGATGTAGATTAAGGTGGACTGGCCAAATAGACTGAAGTAGCCCAGTTGTTGTAGCTATGGCTCCAGTGGCTCCAGGGAACCAGGCACGTGGAGTAGCAAATGTTTGTTAATGCCATATGTGCTGTACCGCTGTGTGCACATACTTAGATATTATGTGTATGCATGTGTGTATATGTGTGTCTCAAGTTTCCAGATGAAGTGAGGGTTTATGCTATTTAAATTGGCTCATACATCATACTACCGGCCCATTATTACTGAGGTCTGCTATCTGAACCACACATCTCCCGCTCCGTTTTTGTGCTCTTTATTTGCATAAACTGGTCACTGGTTTGAAAAACGTTGATCCCAAATGGTGCGAGGAAAAACTGGAGCTTTGCCTATCTGCTTCAATTTGTTCTTTCCATTTTCTTTACCGCAACGCTGCAGTATCTGAGACTTTAGTCAGAGGAAAAACACAGGAAAAAAAGTTTGTCTTTCAGCAGTGGAATTGCTACAGTCAAAATCTGACCAAACCCACATCGGATATACTATAAGTCCTACAATCACAGAACTGAGGGTATTCAGTCATGCTGCAAATCTAGAGACCTGCACAAAGGTACGAGCCAGTCAGGTAGTCTCAGTCAGTATTCTATTTGGGTGATCCAGGTCCCAGGACTCTATTGTGCATGCTGGCATGGCTTACATCGACACTTTAAGGAAGCACCATAATGTTCTTAGTAACACCTTTGCCTTTCCTCCCATGACATGTCAAAATGTCTGCTGTGAAAAAGGTGCACATTCCAGCTTTCAAAGATGAAAAGCTGAAATTTATTTGTGAATGTATTAAAACGCCTATATTTATGGGCATTTAAAGTTGTGAGGAACTGTTAACTGTTGATGAAACAGTCTCAATTTAATACTGATGCCTCTATATGACCTTCATAAGTAAACAAGACCATCAGCGAGAAGATTAACTCTAGTTATTCTTAATGCTTATCATCGGTGCCGCCGGGTCGGATTCTCCGCAAAATCAGACAAAATCATGCAGGTTCACCAGAAACTCCTTCAGCTCAGACTGTAGCGGGGCCTCCGGCAGCAACCAGCCCACCACATAAAGACCCAGATCTGGCTTCGCAGCCGCCTTCGACCTACAGTCAGAGCTCCGGCGGGAGGTGAAGAGCTCCGCACCCGGCAGCAGCGGATCCTCTTCTGGCCAAGAGCAGAGCTGCGCCTCAACTGCTCCACCGGTCCCTGCTGGGAGCCATCACCAACACCACACTGCTAAAAGCCTAAGCCGTATTACTGGGCCCGCTGGAGGGAAGGGAGGCACAGGAGAACCAGAGCCAGAACTGAGTGGGGTAGACTGTCAGACCCTGATGCAGTAAAATGAGAGGGTTTCTAAAGGGAATATGGTGCTCGGAAACACTACCGCTTTTGTCCACAGGGACCACAAAAGCTCCTAGTAGTAGCTTTAACTTCAAATTAATATTCAATGATGCATTTAATTTATAACTGACTTTGTCTTATCACCTAAAGCCATAGACTGTACAATAAGAAGTGGACGTAGTGCCCATGACGTGTGACATTGGCTTGTGGACTGCTGTTTTGAAGCCTCGAGTTCAGCATTTTGGCCGACTCCAACTTGATTTTTTGCAACCAGAAGTGACACAAGAGGGTGGATCTAAGTACAACCGAATGCTGAATAAGACATTTTTAGGCGACCAAAATGTTAGAATTAACTTTCATGAACTGAAAACACGCTTTGAAAGGGTTAAAGTTCAAAGACGAAAACACAGACAACTCCCAGGCCGGACAACGCCATGGTATCAGAAGAAGTGCATAAAGAGGGACCTAATGGCTACCAGTGTACATTAAAGGTCCCATATCATGCTCATTTTCAGGTTCATACTTGTATTTTGTGTTTCTACTAGAACATGTTTATATGCTGTAATGTTCAAAAAAACTTTATTTTCCTCTGTCTGCTTGAATATACCTGTATTTACTCTCTGTCTGAAATGCTCGGTTTTAGTGCATTTCAACGGAATTGCAACAGAATTGCTTTGCATGGCAACAGTTTGGGTCCATGTTTACTTCCTGTCAGCTGATGTTATTAACACACTGCAACCAGGACTATACTGGGACACATCTAGAATGTTTACGTTTAAAACCATGTAATGGTCTAAATATTGTATATTTGTGACATCACAAATGGACAGAAATCCTAACGGCTTGTTTCAAATGCACAATTTCTGAATACGGACTGTGTGTACTTCTCTGTATATTGAGTGCTTCGATACTTTCACAGTATTTATAAAGCAGTTAAACCTGCTTTATAATATAAAAAATATGAAAATCTTACTTTTTCAATATGGGACCTTTTAAGTAGTTGGGATGAGTTACTGTATTAAATACTTTTTTTGAGATAAAGTTGTGGAATATCACATCTCTTTGTATTTGAAAAAGCTGCCCGTGAGCAAAAGCTTGGTGCACTAATGCTCTTTCTTTGTCATCTTAAATAAAAGTATAAAGTCCATGTATAAATGTAATACATAAAAGTTTTGATGGCAGAGGATAAAGAAACCCTAGATGCTGATTTGTGGTCAGTTTTTCTGCTTTCTTGCTGATGGTCTAGGATTGGGATTTGGGAGATGGGGGAACCTGATCCAGGCCTTTTGCTCCCGTCTGAGAGGAGAGCGGCATATGGAACGCATCCACCACATACATCCATTTTTCACCATCACCCTTCTCTCCTTTCTCCATTGTTATGCTGAGTTCCAAATGGGACTCCGGTTGACCGGTGGTGCCATTTATACACCAAATGCTCTGCACTCTTTCATCCTTATGACTCTGGGAATGGCTCTTGTCTTCTAAAGTGTCTTTAAACGACACAAGGCCGTAGTATTAAGAGGTAACAAGTTTCAATACCCAAAATCTTGTTAGAGGATGTCAGTTAACTGGCTCATAAATTCCTTTATTTAACTCTTAGGTGCACGTGTGGGTCAAAATTAACATAACTGGTCTGTTTTTTTACTTAAATTATCACAATATTTCCTCAAAGAGTTTAATAAGGAGCCTGTCACACCACTCATGAGGTGTGCCAACCCAGTTCATTGCAGTAATGGGGAGGTGTGGCGTTGCAAAAGTCCAAGACCAGGACAGAAGCAAACCAGGGTCAAGAGTAAAGAATGTCAGTTCTGCCCAAGTAAAAATGACTGCAACGTAAACAATTGTGTAAAATGCAATATGTATGTGTGCAATGATCACAGCCAGAAACAGGCAGTTTGTCTAAAATGCATAAATGCAAATCTTCAACAATTATTGCCTTAAATTCAAGTAATTATTTTCTGCAAATTCATGAAGACAGCAGCTATGGCTCATTTTGTGAACCTACACTCGCAGTGTATACATCTAAGTTTAAGTTAAAGAAAAGTTGGTGCATTCAAAACCTCAAAGAATTGGCAGAAAAAAGGTTGAGAGTTATTTACCTGTTTTGTAATACATTCATTTTATCAGTTAAATTTTCCAAAATGTACTGTAGAAGAGTCAGACAGGAATAAAATGAAAGAATAACATGTGAAACTAAATATTTCATTTTGATATGTTTTTCCCTCTTCAGATAAAGGCTAAAAAAAAAGAAAGAAAAAAAAGAAAGATCATGGCCAAGGCTCTTTACCTCTTTGGCTTTTCGCTTTAGGCAGATTGTGGTTTTGTTGCAAAGCCTCCATGAATAATCTGAGACAGGCCTCATTTATAAATAAGTGCCACAATTGCTTGGAACTAGAAGATACTGTATGTGTGTGCGTAGGCACTCATAGTTGGAAGGATTTATAAAGTGTTTATATAAAGTGTGAGTGGGACAGCCGAGGCCAAATGTAGCAAAGGATCTTGAGTTTCAACCCAAATGCTTGTTTGAGGAGAAGCTGATAACAGTTTGGTTTGACTGCAATTGCATTTAATTAATGACCAAAAAGTCTTTTGCCACTGCCAACCCCAATTTTTTACAGAAACACACACATCGATGTGAATAGACATACATAGGTTTGGGCGAGGTGTGAGGCCTGGCTTTGGAACAGCTACTGCTATTTGACGTCTTCTTTAATGGATAATTACATTGTAGGAATGTTTATCACCACTCAGATTGCTGAGCGGTATAGATCAAGTTCCCCCTCCGTCGAAGCTCTAACGAGTGACGATCATTGAGCTTATTTAAACAAGAGAACGTGTGTTCAAACTCAGAATAAGGTCAGCATGATGGTTCGATCTCTACAATTTCTTTACTGACAAACAATAAGTAAAAAATGAGCCTGGGTGCTCGGATTGATGTTTTCAGACTTTTTTGGGAATGACATCACAGCCAAGTTTAAGTAGAGAGAGGCAAGAGAGGAGGAAGCTCAAAGCCAAAAATCAACAAAGAACACACCTAATCATTCACCCTTGATTTGATGTTTCACTTGATTAAATAACATTAACGGTTATATTATTAAGGCATAATTCAATATCAAGAAATCCTAAAATGTGGCGGTGCTTTAAACCAAGAGGTGACCATCGCAGCTGAGTGTCGAAGCTAATGTTGAGTGGGCTTATAGTCTGCTAGTTCCTGGCAGATTACCTGCCAATTTGTCTCAATACACACCAAGTCAAAAGGGTACAAAAGGTAGTATTGCAATAACTAAATTCACCATGTTCAAACAAACTGCATCAAAAGTGCCCTCTTGGATGCCCCTATGGATGGATAAAACACGATAAAGTGCCCTCTAGGGTGTCCTTCCGGTAGAGAAAACATGATGAAGTGTCCTCTAGGGTGTTTATCCATTAGAGAAAAAATAAAGAAGTGCCCTTCCAGTAGAGAAAACATGAAGAAGTGCCCCAGGGTGTCCATCCAGTAGAGAAAAGGTGATGAAGTTTTCTCTAGGGTGCCCTTCCAGTGAAAGAAATTTGATTGATTGTCCTCTAGGGTTTCCTTCCAGTAGAGAAAACACCATGAAGTGTCCTCTAGGGTGATCTTCCAGTGGAGAAAACATGATGAAGTGCCCTCTTGGGTGATCTTCCAGGGGAGAGAGCATGATGAAGTGCCATATAGGCTGTTCTACATGCTAGAACATTTTGTGCGCGCTGGTGCCCCACCGTTTGCAGCTGGTGCTCTTTTCATTGCCGATCAGACTGCTTGAGTCCGTCACTGCTGTCAACAGAGGTTGAAATATCAGCTAATACAGAAGTGGCATAGCAAACACTAAAGTATGATAGTGTGTGATCAGTAAATGATAGAAAGACGAGTATGTTTTGTTTGAATGTAAGAATGCAAGCATAAGAAAAGTACCTGCCAAAGTACTATACATCCATCCAATGCTATAAACTGTATTGGTTTACTTCAAAGTACCTGTATATGATAGCCATGTTTGATTGCACACGTCCTACTTAACTACGCAAGTTACACACAAACATAGTTGTGTTGCCTAAACAGGTTCTGCACCGCAGGGGCTTGCGCAGGAGCACTGACCGCTTGCGCTGCTGGACATTTGTAAGAGAAAGCACGGAAAATAACAAATAACTTTTTGTAAGATATCATACAAGCCGTTGTATGAGAATATGTTGCATACACCACGTAGAAGTCTAAGATCAGTTATGTAGTTTGTTGTTGGGACCAAAAATGTTGTAGTGTGAGCAGCACAGCAGCTCAGCGATCTTGTAAATCTTGTAGTCTGCACATGGCTTTAATCTAACCTAACGATGATAGTTATGACTAATGGTTAGGGAGTGGTGGTGTTCATGGATTTCAGTCAAGAGCATTTAGTGGAACTCATTACACCCTCTTTGTATCAACACAGGCCTCTTTATATCAGTCTAAATAGAGAGTTGTTCGTTAAATTATTTTTCTGCCTCTGTGTATATCATCAACACATTATGACATGCACTGATAAATATAAAAGAGAGAATGATATGCCACTTGTTTTAGATATAGCCAATTGAACAATGTTTGCTGATGATACCATATACAGTATATTGTAATATATACATCATAAACTAATGATGATTTAAATAATACACTAAAGAGTTAACTAAATGCTAGATTATTATTGTTTTTTTGTTTATTTTACTTGTCAATTGTTTTAAATTGTTCTAATTATATTAATGTTTAATGTATGGTTTTCATGTCATTTTATTGTTGGATGGAATGTTAATGTTGGTTTACTATATGAAATGTAAGTTAGGGATGTTAATAATTAACCGTTTAACAGTCAACTGACATTAAGCATTTTAACCGATTAACGCTATCGGTTAAAACGGTTAAAAGAAATATTAATAATTAATTAAGAAGCTGAGCGAAACTCAGAGGAGTGGCTTGTCACTTTAAGGAGAAAAGCTGGTCCACCTTCAGAGAGTCTGAGCCGGAGTTGCAGATACAAGTTGGCAAGTTTGCTCGGGTCTTGAGCTGAGGTGTTGTAGCATTTATTCACCGACAAATAACTGTACTCACACTGTCTGCTACACCTACGTTCACAGCTATAACGCCTCCAACAACCCTACACTCACCACCGCCACACACACGGTCTGTTGGAAACTCGCTAAAGATACGCCGCGCTGACAGACTATGTGTGTGGCTACAGCAGGCACGGAGTCACCGGCAACGCTAGAGCTGCTAACGTAGCACAAACACACCCACGGTTTGTCACACACTCACTATCGTTACGCCGGGCAGAATGAGTACCATTATGACAGGCAGACACACAGCTGACAACCTGCTAAACTAAACTAAATGTGCGGAGAGTTACTGGGAAAGTGGCTGCAGCATCGTGGCTGCTACAGTAACGCTCCCGGACGGGTGAACTGGGGACTCAGTTGTCTGTTGTGCTCATACACTGCAGCTGGCGCACCGCTGCATGCGAGGCACAAATCTTGTCGGTTCATTTTTTTTTTTCAAAATTAGCATCCCTAGTGTAAGTGCAAACATTGTCAACTACATGTATTTTAATTTATTACACGGCTTTGTTGAATGCTCGATTCTGATTGGTCAATCACTGCGTTCTACGTTCTGTTATTTCTTTATAGTAGACTGTTGCTATGTATAACAGATGTAATCCGGGAGAAAATATGTTTCTCTTGAAACGTAACTGACAATGCAGTTTTGTTGTATGGGAACATAATTTGTTTTGGAGACCAGGCTGATTTAACAAATAGAGAACAAGACATTGTGCTTTAAATGGCAGCCAGTCCACAGTTAAGAGGCATTACTGACCATCAACAGCTACAATAGCTTAGCCTCAGTGACTGCATACAGCACTCCACAGCACGGCAGTAAGTCCCATCCTTACTGCCAAACACTGATTAAGAGTTCTGTAATCAATGTATCACTTAATCATGATCTTTTATTCACACAGGAAGAAGCAAAAATCTCTAATAAATGATTAGATAATAATTGCTTTTCTAATAATTGTTTGGCTTTGTAAGCTGTAAGGAGTGTTTATTTAATGGACACCTGAATGACCTAAATCCATCAATTTAACAGACACTGTACATGAAGCCAGTGATGTTATGTGTTCCATGTCTGAGAAGGGCTTTAGTAAGATGAAACGCGTCGGTTAAACCCGAAGTTTTGAGTAACACCTGAGATGTTACTCTTGGATTGTAGCATGGTAAGAAAATGGAAGAGAATCGCTGTATGAACGAAGAAAGTGAGACAAATGGTTGCACGGTAGGGTTAAGAGACGAAGCAAAGGAGAGGGATGAGAAAATATGAGAGAGAATGAAATATATCAGATCTGCGCAAGCCAAGACAAACTAAACACAAAACCCTCCGAGTGGACTCTCAGTGTGCTATCCTGCAGAGGTGATAATGAACAAGATGTATAATTTACTTTCATTATGTTGTTGATACTCTTTTTAGCTTCCAACACTTTTATTACCTTACTGCCTTTATTACAACGATACACAACAATTAGTCAGGTATTTGATTGTAGTTTAGGATAAATTGTGTGAGAAGTTACACACATGGACACACACACCACATCGTTAACTGTAGAATTCACTGGGGTCATCTGTATGTTGCTGTAGCTGGTCCAAGACAAACAAAGGAATCCGGGGTCCTACAGCGCGGACGTCACGTAGCAGGACAGCAGTCCTGTTATTTTAACGTCTACTTCACTCGTGTTTATGGCTGCACTTCTGTATTTATGACATGGAGCTCTGCTTGTGTTGGTTCCTCAGAGTGCTGGTCCGATCCAGTGATACACAACGGTTGCAGCTTCTGCTATTTGTTCACTAAAATGAAGCCTGAAGTTGGTTTTCATCACTAGTCCAGTGTGTTCTTGCAAATATTCTCCACCGTCCGGCCAAATCAGTGGATTTTTGGGGATCGCAGTCCAGTCTAAAGGCCTTAACTCATAGGGGGGTGTTTTTTTTTCCATCAATATATTTTTTTCGAACTGTTGTTTTTGTCATGAATACTTTCACACAGAATGAGAATATTACGCAGCAAAAAATCGAAGCATCAAATAAAAGCAAATAAAAGCAAATAAAAGCATCAACCAATCAAGTTGTGCGGAACTGGTTGAGTTGCCCCTATATTTATGAAACAACAACACGGAGGCTCTGTAGTCCAAACCAAGATGGCAAACTTTATTATTCCTTTCCACCTTGACAGAGGCAGCGCAGACCAAATCCACTCCTTCCATTCTTACCTTTCACAATAAAAGCTCTAGACTTGTAATGTTCGCAGACGAGTATTTCGCATTTTTGCATTGTTTATTTGGTCTTTACTGTGAGAGACGTTATTTAAGACAGATTAACATGAACATCTACACATGGTTATATATGCATATTGAAGCTAGACTTAAAAACTTCCGTTTTGCCTTGTCTTATGACGAAATCGCTGTGTTTACGTTCTTCATTCACTGCGATGGTGACATGCCATTGTTCCGACAGACCATTATTCCAAAACCCCAATAGTCCGAAAGTGTGTATTTTCGGAGCAATGGGTCTTAAGAAAAACGGGTGTTTGTTTTCGGGATAACGGGCTGTCGGACAAATGGTCTTTTGGTCCATTTCGGGACATTTTCAGACTATTGGGGTTTTGAAATAAAGGACAGTCCTCACTGTGAGAGAGTGGTGATTGTTAAGCAGCAGTGGAGATGGTTTTGCTAGATTTGGGTTACTGAAAAGAAGGAGTTCACAGAGCCTTTCTTCAGCTTGCTTAATGATGTCTTTACTACCATTTCGACCAACATTGTAAACTTGTGGGAGAAAGCAGCACAAGCTGACCGATCCCAGTTTTGGTGGTCTCCATGTGGTGTCTCAGTGGTTGCCAAAACACCAACACATAGTTGCATTTTTGAGGGGTTGCAACTGACGCTCGCTGTGGCTCACTTTCACATTGCACTGACAGTGTTTTTTTTAATACTGTATACTTAAACACTAAATTAAATCTAATTTAACATTTTGCTGCATTATATTTACATTGGCCATCAAATAAAACAGGTCTATATTATCAGTTAGGTTCAGGCAAAGTGAAACTCTTTAATTATATATGTGAATACACTGCACTTCACATTTACAGTATGTGATGAAATACTTACTGATTGAGGCTTTAAATCAAAACAGTGCATTTCAACAACTCCCTCAAACCTACCAAAATCACTTGATAATATCATCATAAAGAATAAAGAGCAAAGACAAAAAAAATCTGTCAAATATAATCAGCTGACTGTAGCTTTCATCACATAATGTGGGAAATGAGAGGAACAGCTCGTCTGTGTGTGTGTTGGAGGCTTGGGAAGGATTTGTTCCCCTTAAAACAACTAACATTTGATTTTTGTCATAGGTTCAAAATGGCAGGATTTATCCAAATGATATCCTATTACGCTCTTGGCTTTGACATCCAAGCTTGGCAGAAAGTACAGAGTGCCTGTGCATCGCATATTCTCGGCTCTGTCAAAAGGCAAAAAGTGCCAAGAACAATATAAACAAACTGCACAAGCTTCTTGAATCCATTTTTAAAATCACGTAGCTCAGGAACAGTTCCAGAGCATGCGTGCTCTTTATTTCCCACCAAAACTGCCCCAAATTTCACACAGTTGCATGTATTAATCATATGTCATAATCATTATCAGAATGACAACTTAACAATTAACAAGTCTGGGTGCGTTCCAGTGTAGCAGCATCATTTTTTAATCTACAGTTAATGGAGTTTTGCTGCACTAATAGTTCATCTCGTCCACCCTGAGTTAAAAGGAATAATACATTACTGAAACTCAAATGTAGGGCTGTCACAAAATCAGACTTTCAGTACACGATTAGCACGGCCAAAAGAATTAACAATGACGATATTATATTTAATATATATCTATATCTATATCTATATCTATATATATATATTGCATTCGCCTTACAGATCCGTTGTGACGAAAAGAGAGCTGAACCGGAAGGCAAAGCTCTCGATCTACCAGTCAATCTTCGTTCCTACCTATGGTCATGACTGAAAGAGCTAGATCGCGGGTACAAGCGGCCGAAATGGGTTTTCTCAGGAGGGTGGCTGCCGTCTCCCTTAGAGATAGGGTGATAAGCTCAGTCATCCGTGAGGGACTCGGAGTAGAGCCGCTACTCCTTTGCGTTGAAAAGAGCCAGTTGAGGTGGTTCGGGCATCTGGTAAGGATGCCCCCTGGGCGCCTCCCTAGTGAGGTGTTCCAGGCACGACCAGCTGGGAGGAGGCCACGTGGAAGACCCAGGACTAGGTGGAGAGATTATATCTCCACACTGGCCTGGGAACGCCTCGGGATCCCCCAGTCAGAGCTGGTTAACGTGGCCTGGGAAAGGGAAGTTTGGGTCCCTTGCTGGAGCTGTTGCCCCCGCGACCTGACCCCGGATAAGCGGTTGAAGATGAGTGAGTGAGTGAGTTAGGGTAAAACGAATTTGCGTTAACACTTTATTATCATGTTAACTATGACAGTTATGACAATTATCAATCAAAACCTAGAGCGTAGGTATCTACCACGAGACTTCCATTAACCCATTCAACTCCGCTCTGATTCAGGTTTCTATCATATCTTGTTGCCCCCCTCTGTTTCTCTTTTCTGGCATCTCTTGTCTTCTGTCACTGTGAAATTCCCTGAAGGTTTGGCAGAATTGGTGAAATTTCTCCCCATCAGACATCTGCTCCAGCTTTCCTCTGCAGTTCCATCTGGCAGGAGATTTGAGCATTGTTCTTGCTTTGTTCCAACTACTGGGAGAGAAAACTCGGGCAGTTTTCTGATTGCTCTTATCCAGAGCGATTCACAATGAGTGTAACAGCTAGCACAAAGCACTTCAATATATTGCTTGAACACAGTTCCCTGTGAATCTGCTGTACCAGGCTCAAAAATGCCTTTTTCATCCCCTGATATTACAAATCAGACTAATCATGTTTTCCATTACGCAGAAAATACTAGATATTAAAGTGTTTAGAGGCAGAAATGTATTGTTATTGTAAAATGGACAATTACAGAGCCACGTCATATTAATATTAGAGTGAATCATTGGGAGGACATGACAGAGGTGGATTTGATTCAGAGAGGAAAAGTTTGTTTGGTATGAGATTTTTTCCCAGAATAGCAGTGGAAAACTCTTGAATAATTAATTATCTAATGTGACTTCGTGCTGACAGTCACGAATCACAAATAAACAAAAATATCTGATGTATGTTTTAATTTTGTTTTTAAAAAGGTGCAATGTGTAAGATGTAGCCACATGCTCTAGAGAAATGGGGGCAGCATTTTATCTCTACTACTGGGTCCATACATGCATCCACATCTATGAAGAACTTTGTGCTCTAGTAAACAATTTAATCAGATGCGGTCCACGTTTCAAGACGGGTCGGGTGGGTTGCCGACATTGCCGCAGACCCCTGATGCACAGAGGACAGTCCATACCCGGTTGACAGACAAACCAGGAGCCCCGACCTTCCCCGCAGGAAGAGAAGGCAACAAGCGCAGTGAGCACTCCACGGCCCCAGGAAGCGGGGAGGTCCGGGTGAGGGGTGCTGTCAAACTCACGGTTGGAGCTGCAAGCCACCTCCACCCTGGATCTTTCCAAGATCCGGGTACTTTTCCAGACGGAAGGAGAGACATTTTGGCTTCATGCGCCACTGAGCAACTTTCATAGGAATGAGCGGGGGCCCCGACTCAAATGCTGTATCCAGTTCTCTTAATACATCCATGGTCTCATGCTCTACTGTCAGGATATAGTGACCGTTTTATAAAAATAACTTTTTTATCATATTTGCTCCAATTCTACATACTGCTGCTTTAACCATTCGAGGTCAACCTTAACCATCTCATAAGAGTTTCTGTTGCACAGGATGTGATACATGTTTCTATTTCTATTTCATTTTAGAGACAGAAGAAGACATTAGAGTGAGCTGCGGCTTTTTAAACAGAAGCCCTTTTTACAAATTGGAGGGTATTTTGGGTGTGTTACAAACTAGTCAGCAGGCAGTGAATCACTACAAAAATGTATTGGATTTTGGGCACCGAATAGCTTACTGACTCAATAGGCACTGGTACACTGATGTGCAAGTCAAAGCAAGCCAAACTCAAAATGTTGCATCTCTGAGGTCTTTGCACCATGACTGAGGTAAAATTCCTCTTATTATTAAGAGGCCTTTATAGCCACACATAGTTGCCAAATTCCTTTACGACTACAGAAAAATACAGAGCTACATGTTCTGCACGCTGCGCTCAATCGCGGAGGACTCTGATCACCACAGGCTTCACTAAAACTCACCCCTCAGCCCAGACACAAACACAGATACTCCCCCTGCAATGATTTATCCTAATGAGTCGTGACTGGCGGTGTGTATGTCTGCAGGCAGCATGGTTTCTGCCGTTAGCGCTTCATACTCAGATTTCATACAGTAGAGGTGTGTATGTGCACAATTTTAAGCGTGTATCCCAATGAGGAGCGTCTGTACTAACAGGGAGTCGGATAAAAGCAGTTTATTACTTTTAGTTTGGTTTCTATCTTTGTTGCGTCACACAATGAATCACTTTAATTTACATGAAAATGTTGCATAACGATTTCAGCTTTAGGCTTTTGACACATAATCCATCACAGTGAAGATGTATTTAACGTTTGTCAGGGTTGTCGTGGTCTCTCAGTGCTACTGAAAGTATGAATTGATTTGAAAAGCATGGCCAGGCACTGGTGTATTTGAGAGTTGATGAAAAGCCCTGAAGTTGTGTTGGGAGAGAGCAGCTACAGCTTTACGTAATGCAAAAACTATCTTTTTTCATGAATGGTTGTTTTCTAGGTTTCATTTTCTGACAATGTACTCTAGCTTTTGAAATGTAGTGTTCAGAAAAACAAAAGGAAAAGACTAAAAATCTTAAAAGAAATGTTGTTGAATTGGTGTATGTTAAAGTATTTCACCACAGCTGCATATAAGTTCTCATTCTTGTAACCTTGTTTTTACATTTTCCTCTCTATCTGTCTCTCCTCTGTCAGGTGGATGAGTCTAACAGACAGCAGGCCTGTGATAGTTGCTGATACATGTAATGAGTGTTATGGGCCTTCAGGACCTATAGAGTCTGTAATCTGTTAGAGTGTACAGCTGGCTCTTACAACTGTCCTTACAGGGGAGAGGAGAGAGATAATGCATTTTCCATCACAACAGTCTTCATGATTGTGGTCAAATACTCTCATCACAAGTCTTTCTGTCAGCAGTCATACAGGTACATATCCATTGTAGAAGAGACACAAGAGGGCAATTAGTAGTATATCAAGTACAGTAAGTAATAATAAAAGGCTCAGAATGCAACAGAATTACAGCTTGTGTTTTATAGTAGTGCTGTCAATCAATTTATATATTTAAATGCGATTAATTGCATGATTGTCCATAGTTAATCGCAATTAATGGCAAATTATTTATCTGTTCAAAATGTACCATAAAGGGAGATTTGTGAACTATTTAATACTCTTATCAATATGGGAGTGGGCAAATATGCTTGCTTTATGCAAATGTATGTATATATTTATTATTGGAAATCAATTAACAACACAAAACAATGACAGATATTGATCCAGAAACCCTCACAGGTACTGCATTTAGCATAAAACAATATGCTCCAATCATAACATGGCAAACTGCAGCCCAACAGGCAACAACAGCTGTCAGTGTGTCAGTGTGCTGACTTGACTATGACTTGACCCAAACTGCATGTGATTATCATAAAGTGGGCATGTCTGTAAAGGGGAGACTCGTGGGTACCCAGAGAACCTATTTTTATTCACATATCTTGAGGTCAGAGGTCAAAGGACCCCTTTGAAAATGGCCATGACAGTTTTTTCCTCACCAAAATTTTGTGCAAGTTTCTGCCAATGGATTCCATAGGTTTTTCTAGTTTCATATGATACCAGTGTCTTCACTTTTTAAAACTTAAAGATCACACAGAGGAGGAGGAACAACAACATTTTTCAGCCCTAAGTAGTGTCTATTTATCGTCCCCTCAGGCTTCTACAGTCCCAGCAACTTCAAACCAATAAGACAAACTCAGAGCAAAAAAAAAAGGCAGCAAAAATTTGGAATACTGCGGAGAACAAGTTCCTGTTCCCAGAAATTACTCCCTTGGTTAAGCTCCAGTTGTAACCCAAATGTAAGAACTCCTGTTTGTTCTCCGTCACCCTGATTCCTGGTGGTTAGTCAATATCACTACTGAAAAATAAGATGATTACCCACCCCCCCCTGCTTTCCTTTTACTCTACCTTAACTCTGATTTGTGGTCAGGTAATTACTGTAGGCTGGTATAGGTTTTCCTGATAGAATACTGTTGATCTGTAAGATGAGGGTGGTGACTCCTCTTAAATTCACACTGTCTGGTGGTGACCTGCTACAATTGTAATGTACTTTAGGAAAAAAATCTTACTTATCTGTCTATGTGGTTTTGACCACTACAGGATGTCATATCTTCAATGTCAAATGTCATTTATTATTATTTTTTTAAACTGCAGTTCCTAATTTGACCTAATGGGGGTAGTAAAGGACCATGTAAAGTTCACTTCTCACCAACAAGAGATGTGTGCCTCAGCACGTCTGTTACAGGAAGGAGATAATTAGAGGCGATAAATAAAAAAACGTATTGACACCATATGCTCTCTATTTGTCTACTGCTCTTATTCTCAGCTTTACACCTTTAGCAAAAGTCCCCAGAAAGTTGCATCAGGTACAGGTGTTCACCGTCTTGCATGAATACACAGCCTCTGAGGCCACCCTTTCCCTTCTCTAAAACTCTTTATTCATATTCACAGCTGGATGGGTCGCTATTGTTTTCACCAGCTCATGGTATAGCTCATATAGCCCTGAGACACTGACAAGCAGCGGAAGGTAAAATAATGTGTGTGTGTGTGTGTGTCAGCCAATTGCTCCTACATAAGATAGACTATCCCACTCACCACACACACATGTGCCATCTGAGTGGGAAGCATGGTTTGAAATAAACGCCAAGTTTCGTCGTGTTCTGAGGAGAAACTCAGAGCTGCCATATGTTCAGACATTATATACTGTAGATCGTAAAAAAACACACTTTTTAAAAACTTCTTACAAGTAAGAACTTTATCTTAAAGTTGTGAACTGTTCTCTATGAAGAAAACAGATGTGAATAACTTAATAAAAAAAACTTACTGTCATGTTGCCCAAATGGTGGAGAAGTAGAAATTAGTTTCAGAAAGTTATAACTAGCTTTTCTGTAGAAAATGTGATCTCTCGGCATGCCAGTATGTTGGCTTTATATGATGGTAGCACTGACATAATACCTGCTACACTCCATGTTACTGTTTTGCTTGTAGTAAAAGATCCTTTTAGCCTGTCTACTATCATGACATTGCACAAATAATTTTAGACACACAGATGTACATTGTCCCATAATTTTCCACCAGCTCTGTGCAGTTACGTAGATTATGATGCTGTTTAAGAAATGATGTGTCATTCTTTCAGTCTGTCCTGGAGCTTGCCGTTCATGCTTGCCAGCAAAGTCGTAGCCCAGTGCAATGTTAGACTGGCGAGGCCATCAGGTCACAAATTGAGAAAGGGGTGCTGTTTGTTAAGTGGCATTTCCACCAAGAAGTTCCTGGTAATTTTAGTCCCGGGGACTACCTTTCAAGGAACTAAAAAGGTACATTAAGCATAATGTTGTCTGCTTTTCTATAGTGGTTTAAAGACCTGTGAAGATTAGACGCACTGTCTGTCTCTTCTGCCGCTCGCCCTCTCAGCTCGCTCACGCAATCTCTCTCTTTTTCTCTGTCTTTTTCTGAGTCAGGAGGTCGACAGCAGAACCTTTATGTTTAATGTTATCAAACAAAGAGAAATGCTCTCCTCTCGTCCTAAATCGATACTAGAGTACTTCCTCATTTATGAATGAAGAGATACATGAGTTGAAGCAACGGCCTGTGTGTGTTTTACCAATCTCTGCAAACTCCACCCCGAAAGTTCCTGTACTTTCAGAAAGTATTTCCCCTGACCAACACCTTTTTCGGGGGTAAAAAGTCCCCGAAAAATGTCCATAGGACTTAATTTAGACACTGGTCCCTGTGATCAAAACACAATGAGTTCCTTACAAGGTTCCTAGTTCTGTGGGAAAGTTCCTGTGGTTAAAAAGGGGCTTTAGTGGCACGATTACCAGTACATTAATACGTTGCCTGGCTCTAGGGATGGCAGTATTGGTCAGTGGGTCAGTCAGTTGATCCTCCACATTAGTCCAAACTAATATTGACAATGACAATGACATTTTGTGAATACACTGATGGCATCTAGAGAATAATTTACAATAACTCTGGTTATTCCCTGACTTTTCATTTACCGCCACCATGAGGTTGAGATTTGTGGTATTGAGTGAAATGTTTTGACAACTATTGGATGAATTGCAATGAAATTTGGCTCAGGCCATAGATTGTATATAAGAAGTGGACGTAGTCACTGTGACGTCACCCATTGGTTTGTGGACTGAGGTTTTGAAGCCTGGAGTTTGGCATTTTGGTCGTCGCCATCTTGGTTTTTGGCAACCAAAATGGTACAATTAACTTTCATGAACTGAAAACACAGTGTGAAAGGGTTAAAGTTCTAAGACGAAAATACGGACAACTCCCAGTCCGGACAACTCTGTGGTAGCAACCTGTCATTCACAATGTTGCCACACCCTAAAGCATCCCCTGCTTTATGGTCTATTTTACTCTAAATGGGACCATAATTTACTCAGTGAACATCATGCTGTATTGAAGAAGACTTGAAACTAGCGATTGAGACCATAAACTCATGTTTACAATCTTTACTGAGGTAATAAATCAAGTCTAAGTAGGGTCATTTTCTCATAGACTTCTATATAATCAGACTTCTTTTTGCAACCAGAGGAGTTGCCCCTGCTGGCTATTAGAAAGAATGCAAGTTTAAGGCACTTCCGCATTGGCTTCACTTTTTAGAACCGAAGGTTGCCGCCTACCTCAGACATTCATGTGCTAGAGAATGTAGTAATTTTGGTGATCATTTAGCTTATTTCACCACCATTGTCAGGTCAAAAAATGGTCCCAAATTTTGTTTTTGACTACACTCTTGCAGTGCTAATGACACTCCCATCAGCCCCAGTGGTACCTTGAGTTTAGTGCCATTGTCATTTTGAGTATGTTAGCAGGCTATGTTAGCATTAAGCAAAAGAGTGCCAGAATACAGCCCATGGACTACCTCACTGAGCTGTTAGGTTGTCGACCCTTTGTCTTCTTAGGTTACAGTCGGTGTGTGGATCAACTGATACATTTTGCTATTTTAATGAATACTTATGCTGGTTAATGGTATAAGGGAATTGTCTTGGGAGTTTGTTAAAGAAAAGCAACAATCATCCTACCATCATTAAATATATTGCTGATTGTTTACTGTCAACAGTATAGGGACTATTTAGTTACTATTTCTTTGGTATAAAGTAGGTCCAATGAAAACCATTCATAGTGAGGTCTGTACATTATCCAAAGTAACAGGAACACTATTTCTGGAAAGAGATTTTGCTGCTCATTTTTTTAAATATAATTTTCCATTCTTGTCAGAACCAAAAGTTAAATTCCATCCAATTCTATTATATTGGGATGGTAGCAGAATCCTCAAAGACATATCAGAGACAGAGCTATATCATAACTATTTGCATGGCTTGATGCCAACAGAGGTTAGTGAGAATTGTTCTTTTTTGTGTTTGATATTTTGTAGTTTGGGTGAACTAAACCTTTAAGCCTCTCTTTTGCCTCCCTCTGTCTTGTTCTCTCCATTTCTTTCCCTCTCTCTCACACTCACGCCCACCTCCAGGATCTGCCCTCGTCAGTTACAGTACATGATCTCAGGGATTATCAACCAGTAATACTTGGCGCATGTTAATGATGTCATCATAAGGTCCCCATAGGGATGTTGAGGTCAGCCGAGGAATGATAAAGGGCCTTTAGTTAAACACCACAATCGTGTTTTTAACCCCTAAATTGGCAGTACAAACAAGATTACTGTGTTTTTGGAGGAAGTCAGTCTTTGGAGACTTGGCTGTGGTGGCGCATGCAGTACGCTGTTCCAAGAGTCTGGGTTTCTGAGGGTGGGAATAGGAAGATGGGTACAATGTGGGAGGCTGACACAAAGACTGTCTGAGGAGAAATGAGACTGCGGTTGTGGCATCTTCCTTTCATTTTCTATCAGCCTTCATTTTGTCTTGATAGACATGGTGGCTATCGGTGCTAATGCTACAGTAAGTATGATTCAACTTTGACTTTCTAGCAGATGACACTTCATAACACCAAACTTTGTTGCTTTCCAGTTTAGCTGTTGAAACATTTGAGTTTGCCAACTTTAGCTGCCCTGATTTGTTTTCCACCATACTGGTGGGAAAATATCCCTTGACTGGTTCAGTATCATGGGAAAAGAATTATTTGACAATGTTGAGTATTGTCCAGATTGCCCTCTATTATTGTCTGGGTTACATGCATCCTGATAATGGAGTACATTTTGCATTATATGCTAGTTCAATTTTTGTCAACATTTAGACGAGATTAGTGCCAATTAGCAAATGTTAGGATGCACCTTAACTCTACACTAAGATGGTGAACATGGTAAATATTATACGAGCATGTTAACATTGTCATTTTGAGTATGTTAGCATGCTAATATTAGCATTTGGCTAAAGAGTGCCGGAGTACAGCCCCTAGACTACCTCACTGAGATGCTTGCGTGGCTGTATACTCTTTGTCTTGTTAGGTTACAGTCAGTTAAGCTGTTTTGCTATAAGAAACATTTGAGTTCGCCAAACTTCAGCTGCCCTGATTTGTTGTCCACCATATTAGTGAGAAAATATCTCTTGAATGGTTCAGTATCATGAGAAAATAATTATTTGACAATGATGTGTATTGTCCAGGTTGCCCTCTATTATTGTCTGGGTTGCATGCATTCTGTTAATGGACTAGTTTGACATTTTGGGTACATACGCTATTTAACTTTCTTGTCAAGATTTAGACGAGAAGATTGATACCACACTAATGCATTTGTTCTAAGTGTGGAGGTAGAGCCATGAGGTGATTAGCTTAGCTTAGCATAAAGAATGTAAGCAGAGGGAAACAGCTAGCCTAGCTCTCTCCAAAGTAAAAAAATTATGCCTACCAACACCTTTAAAGCTCACTAGCATGTCAAATCTGTGTAAGTAAAATCGATTATTATAAAAGGTTTTAAGTGTTTTTTCAAACTTTTGAAGAGAGCCAGGTTAGCGGTTTCCCTTTATTACCAGTCATGTTAGGCTAAGCTAATTGCCTTCTGGCTCCAGCGCTCTCGCAACATGAGAACGGTATCAATCTTTTCATCTGACTCTCGGAAACAAAAAGAATAAGCGTATTTTCCAATCCAAACTATGATTTTCAGTGCAAAATGATTCACATCCAACGTACTCGAGAACTGTAGGCTGCAAGAAAATAGTGCCAGATAATGTTTAAAACATCAAAACATAATGGAAACATGCTATATACACTTAAATTAGGTCATTGTAGAGTTGAGTGTTACTTGAACTCCTTTCCCTAACTTGCAGCTCATTGAAGAAGGAAGGCTGCTGTCTAAATATAGAGTACAGGTGTATTGCTGTCCTCCTATCAAAGTAGCTATAGCGAATGGGGAAGCCCCGTCTGAGCTAATGACTGCTGTTGATCAGCTGTTTGCCTGAGTCAGCACGTAATCTCCCTCTACTACAGCAGATGACTGACACTTCAGCACCCTCCCTCTAAACCCCCACACCTCACACCCTCTACCAGGTGTGTAACATAGGTGGATTTAATACTGTGTGTGTGTGGACATAGGTGACCCTTGCAGCTGCAGTGTCACTGACATCAGCGCTGCAGCTTTTGGAAGACCTCTCTAATTAGACCTGGGTGCCCTGTCATCACATGCTGCTGTTATCCCCCAAGCAGCTGTCTCACATGCACACACACACTCACACACACACACAGGCGCTCACGCCCCCACACAGGTGTCCTGAGCTGAGGCAAATATCATAGCAACCTTTTGGGAAGCAAGACGAGACAAAATACAAGACAACAAACGTAACAAAAAGAAAGAGGCAGCTTCAAATTTGCAGGCAGAATATCGGATAGAAGATGCATCACTTTTGAGTTCTCTGTTATCAGTGTTTCCCGTATTTTTTATTGCTTTGCAGTGTAGTTTCAAACAATTTAATCATACAAAATTTTATGAATGGAGTTTGCTTTTCAACCATTTCAGTTTTAATAGAAGTTGTTAAGCAGTTTTTGTAAGAAACTGCTGTGAACCCACACCCTGGGGGTATATTGTTAACAAATTTAACCTTAAAGCTGCAGTAATCAATATTTTGCTATTATCAATGGATCAAATGTCCATGTGAAATGTGAAAGGTGTCCCTTGCAGCGACAAACTCACAGAGAATTATCATCAAACTCTGCAGTTCCCCCTCAGTTCTACAGAACGTTTTAGTGCCTTTAAATTCATTGTTTTGGTTTTCCTGCCCGCAATGTCACTGTTTTGGTTCAGTCTCACGGCTCTCATCAACCTTGTTTCCAGCCGCAGCAGGTAGCTGTTTTCATTGAAAAGACTGATAAACCCACTGTACGCTTCCTTTACGACAAGCAACTAGCTAGGGAACGTATAGTGAAGCATTTAGGCAGATCATTTCCCTCAGGAGTAGTTGGAGACCAGAGCTCAAATGAGAGTGAATGTTGGACTTTTATTCGGTGACCAGAAACACGACTCCAAACGAATACTTATGTTGCTCCATGTCTGCTGGATGTGTAAATAGACAGCTGTTTGCCATATTAACTTAACAAAGTGATAATATGTCAATGTTGTAGTGACGTGTTGTCCGTACTTATGTTACGTTGTTTACGTATGTATTTTACTTAGATAACGTAGTTACTTTAAGCCCAACCATGATGTACTTCCTAAACCTAAGTGGTTTTGTTTCCTAAACCTAACTGTGGCTGTTATCGTAGTTTTGTTGCTTAAACATAATCGTGACCGTTTCACGGTAATGACGTGGCGTTAAATGATACGCGAAAAGCCGTTTCATTATGTTAAGCCGGTGGAGTACACATAAAACACATAAAAAGCCTAAAATGCATTATCATGACATGCGGAAATGTCATACGCCTTCCCATAAGATCGAGTTGGGTTAATATATGCAAAGGCATGCTACTTGAATTTGGACTTTTTCTTGTTCCATTTTCAATGCTATCATTAGCACTGATTGCTGTCTTGAATCAAGTTTTTCTCCCTCTGTTTTAGAGCAATGTGTGATGCTGTTTATTTTCCTATCATTTCTGCATCTAAACCAACCTAAACCCTGGGCAGAGGCAGCCTGGGTCACATCCAGCTGCTAGCACATCAGTGGGTGACTAACCTGGCAGGATGCGGACCGTGGCAGCTGGTAGTGATTCAACAACACGGAGCATTTAAAAACCGGTTTGAGCTTTCGAAACCACACGGACCGAATGTGTTTTAACTGTGTTCTGGGCAATGGGACTCATGGGCCAAATGGCTTCAAGATTACAAGCGTCACAGCACAATTCTTCATCTGCATCTAAAGAGAGAATTTGGTGGTTTTGTTCGAGCTCACAAGGGCTTTATTACTGAACAATGTTTTACATGACGTAATTTGGTAGGAAGTAAGAAAAGAAAGGGATGCAGGAAGGGCATCGTAAATTGATTCTGTCTTTGTAATCATTCTCTGCTGATGGCATGTTTTATTATATATTATAATGCAAACCATGATATTTATTTACAATTGTTACATTGTTACGTTGATACGTTGTTACATGGTTACGTTGTTACATTGCCGCACGTTACATTATTATAATACAAACCATAATGTTTTTTCTAACCATAACCAAGTAGTTTTGTTGCCTAAACCTAACCAATCGTTTCACATTGTTAACCATGTGGAATTGTGCATTTCAGCAAGCGTGATACAAGACTGATATAGAACGTACATATGAAACATTCTTATGGTTCAGAAACATCGACATTCAATGTATCCCATTTTTTGCAGAACCGTACAATGCCAACTTTTCTACTGGTGACTGGGTTACATAGATCCCATAATATAAACTGTAACACAGAATAGTCAGGTCTGCTACAAATCTTTGAGGATTATGCACATTCAGCATCCTTGCCAATCTTCCTTTGCAACTTGTTCACTTTTGCAAGAAAAAAAAAAAGTTTCAGAATGAGCCCGGCCTTCCTGTCAAAAGCCCGGCTGCATATAGACACAAATTACTGCCTATTGCTAATTTCCCTGGTAATTACAGGTTCGGCTCCACTCTAGAATTCACTGATTATCCTGAACAACACAAACCAGAGCTGTCAGAGTGTCAAAAAGGGGGAATTTCCCAGGTTGAATTCCATTGAAAAAGTCTAAAGTTTCAAGTAGGAGAAACAGAGAGAGACTGACGCTGAACAAAAGGCAACATTTTGATTTTCTTTTCTTGGGATGACTGTCATATGTATTCTAAGATCTAACACTTGGTTGACCTAACTTGGTCTTCAACCAGTATAAAATGATGTGAAAAAGATTTTCACATTTTCGTACCTGTGATTTCTCCAATGATACCATAACATTTCAATATTTTTATATTTAATAACAACCCTACCCCAAGGTCCAAACTGGAATTGGACTAGAAAGAAATACCTCCACACAGCTTTTTGTTCTTCACAGTGACAAGAGCATGAAGGGGACAAAATGATGACGTTTCACGCGCTGTGTAAAAAGTGCAGCCAAAGTAAGGCAGAGGTAAACTATTAGAAAATAGGGAGTTTCCTCTTACCCTCACTGACACTTTTGCCCTTCCTCTCGCTGCTGTGTTGACTCATCTTAGAGGTGAGTTGTGAAATTGAGAGGTGTCCTTTGACATCCATCTGGAGCTGCTTGCCCCGACATGCAACCACCTGTGACCTGTGTGAACCTGCAGTAGCTGGAGACAGGCGGCTGGCTCACACAGGGGCAACCACTGAGGAAGTGCTCTTTAGAGAATATAAGGATATTTTTTTTTCAAGTTTGTCTTGATACAATACTCAAATGCAATAGGTACGTTGAGAGACTTATAGGTTGCTGTAATCACTCCTGCTGTCAGAACCCTCCCTAAATTGATCCCTTCGCATGAAAGTTTTTTGCTGGTTTTGTGTCCCAAACGCAAACCTATAATACATTCAACTACCGCGATATATCCCTCCACCACAGCTCAGCAAAGAAATTCAGTCAAGTGAAGTTATTTCTACAGACTAAAGCGAGGAGTGACTGACATTGTGCATGTTTTTTTGGTTCTTTCACAGTGGGTAGACTTTCTAATTATGCTAGCTTTCTAACATCGTTGACCCTATCTTTAATTGTAACATTTTAGTCACCAAAAAATGTCGTATTTAGCATTTGGTTGTGCTTAGCTACATCCACTCATGTCAGTTCTGGTTGCAAAAAAAAAACAGATGGCGAAGGCCAAAATGCCAAACTCGAGGCTTCAAAACGACAGTCCACAAACCAATGGGTGGCATCAGGGTGACTATGTCCACTTCTTATATACAGTCTATGCTAAGAACAAAGCCTTACCAAACAGTTGTGTGGTTCACCCTGTCTGGATAAGGATGATTGAGTTTTAAACAATTTAATATTGTTTTTATTTAATATTTCTATATTTAGCAGCCTTTAATAAACACCATTTCCCATGAGCCGCAGACCGGGCGAGTTCTTGAAAATATCCAAGTCTATCCTTAACTGCTTCTATTTCATTACTCTGATAATACCACAGACAATTTTCATCTTTACAAAGTACAAATAAATGCATGTTTTAAAGACTCTAGTGTGTGTTGATTTTTTTTAATTCTTTTTGTGGCTTGAACCATGAGACATGATAATAAATGTTAATATTGCTTTACATGTTTTCCTTGACCTACTTTTAAAAATCCATCATGCTGCTTTTGTTTTAATTTAACTGAGGATTGACAATTTCAACTGAATTGCAACTGTGTTGCTTCTCGCGAGACTTCATGTTAATGTGGAACTGTGCGTCTATGTGCACCGTGCTGTGGCATATCATCCACATGTAAATCTGCAATTAGATCTAAACCCACAAAGACATCCAAAATGGAATCTGTGCCTTTTTTTTCTCTCTCGCTTGACCATTTATGAAGAAATTAGTCTAATTACGCATAAACAGAAAATGGCTTTGGCGGAATTTACCTCATTTTGTTTGCCTAAATGGGCCTTGTTACGGCTTTACGTAAGCAGCACAGACCCGGGCCTGATCCGTAACTCAAATGATGTTATCGAATACATGTGCTGCCCAGGTTTCACCGTGACTCCACGAGTTTGAACGGAGGAGGAGTTCAAAGCAAAAAAGGAAGCCCACAGAATAATGGAAGAATAGTAAAAATGTGAAATAAGATAGTTGGATCCATAGGTCTACTGATGTTATTGCACCTTGAGTTGGCAACCGATATTTCTTGATCAAGCATGGTTAGCTGTGCTTCATGGGAATTGTCACCATGGCTTGACCGCAGCATCGTCCAATCAGATTGCTTGGCTGAAACTACCCGCTGTATAATTACATTTACATTATGACCAGTCGAGGGTCAGTCCTTGCCCAGCCAGGGCCGCAAATTCCACCTCCACGCCTTCTCTTGTCATGCTCTGCGGGCAGACATGTAGATAGCCCAGATAAAAGGATATGACATTTATACAGCCCTCGGTCTTGAGCCATTATAAATAGAATTATGTCACGGTCAACTGTGCGCTATCTGATTCTGAGTAATGGTAAAAAATCCCCTCCCACGTATGCTAATGCTGTTTTTGCAGCCCCTGTTGGGAGAGACGCAGCAGAGATGCCAAGAAGTTCAGAGCTTGAGAAAAGTGAGTGGGCGAGGCAAGTGGTTGATGTTTTTCCAGTCAAATATTAGAGAATTAGCTGAGAAGGCACTTAAAATGCATACAGACAACATATTTTAATGTTGCCGCTTGATTTTGGTATTCTGCTGTATATTCATCCAAAGGGAATGTTTGCTGACCATGAGGGCAGGATTCAAAATCCACCTTAAAGCATTTTAGCATTGTGACACTGCAGCTGTGGCAGTAGTACAGCCATCAATCATACTGTTGGTGGTTGGTGACCATAAAGTTGAATCAACGCCTTATCTAAATTATAACCATGAAGATGAAAGTAGGGTTAATAGGGCTGTCAAAGTTAACATGATAGCGCGTTAACGCAATTTAGTTTTAACGCCACTAATTTCATTAACGCATTGACGCAATCAATCTTTAGGAGGTTGTAGCGCCTCAGTTTTAAAGCCAGAGTGAATATACTGATATCATATGAAACTAGAAACCTAAGGAATCCATTGGTACCAACCATGTCATACTAGCTTGTCGGGAAGGAGGCTAAATAACGCTCCAAACTTGTGCTAAATTTTGGCGAGGAAAGCGGTCATGGCCATTTTCAAAGGGGTCCCTTGACCTCTGACCTCAAGATATGTGAATGAAAATGGGTTCTGTGGGTACCCACGAGTCTCCCTTTTACAGACATGCCCACTTTATGATGATGCCATTTTGGGCAAGTCAAAGTCAAGTCAGCACACTGACACATTGACAGCTGTTGTTGCCTGTTGGGCTGCAGTTTGCCATGTTATGATTTGAGCGTATTTTTTATGCTGAATGCAGTACCTGTGAGGGTTTCTGGATCATATTTGTCATTGTTTTGTGTTGTTAATTTACTTCTAATAATAAATCTAAACATACATTTGCATAAAGCAGCATATTTGCCCACTCTCATGTTGATAAGAGTATTAAATACTTTACAAATCTCCCTTTAAGGCACATTTGGAACAGATACAAAATGTGTAATTAATTTGCGATTAATCACAATAAAATATTTAATTGATTGACAGCCCTAAAAATGAACCTTTAGGGTTACCTAATAAACTTGCAACTGAGTGTATAAATGCACCCTATTTACTAATTAAAAGAGTACCTTAACACCAGGCTAAAAAGCTGTTGTTTTGTGTTTCTAGCCAGTTCCACATCTCTTCGGATGTGTTTAGGTGTGATCAGAATTGTGCTTAGTTGCACCTGTAACAAATGCCCAACAGTGATGTCACAGGATACTGGAATACACTTGTATATCACTGCACAAAGGTAAGAAGTTAAACCACTGGAGGCAAGCAAAAACAAGATTTTGAGGGGGTGTTGAGTTACTCTTTCAAAACTGATGACGTTCCTTACATTTCTTTACCCATTTTTCTTTCTGGTTCCTGTAGAATAGGTCATGTCTAGATATTTTCAGAGCCTACAATGTTTAACAGCAAGAAGTATTTCAGCAACCTTATAGATAAATGAGAAACATCAGGCTTTGATGACATTAATGGAAATTTTTAGCCATGCTAGCAGCTTGTTTCTATAAAAAAAAAATGTAAGTCGGTTTTTCATTTGGATGGTTCAGACTGAAATATCTCTAGACAATTGCGTAAATATAGATGGTGCAGCTGCACAGGGGCCCAAAAATTGCCTTCATACACGTGTCTGAAACAGCAAGCGAGCGTTCGCCTACAACTTCAGACAGGTCTTGAGTAGTGTTGTTAATAACTTTCCTGAGCACAAGGCCCGTAGGATGAACTTCTAATGGATGAGTACAGGTTTATCTTTGTTGTTATGGAGTGGGATCTGGAATTTAAATATATAGCAATGTAATTGTTACCTCTCTTATGCTGGAAAATGCCTCTGTGATAACATTTTGTCAGTGAGTCCAGGGAAGGCTGTTAAATTAGCGTAGATAAATTTGGCATTTCAGCTGCTGTCCGTTCTGCAATTGTCTGAAGTGGTTGTGTATGTCTGTGCTTGACCGTACTTGTGTTCGGGGTGAGGGCCGAAGAAAAAAATTTGCACTGGAGCCAATCACAATTATGTTACGCTGCTGTCTCTGTAGCTAATTTTGGCATGCTAACATCCTAAACTAATAGGGACGCGGCAAACATTACCAGCTAAACATCACCACGTTAGCATGCTAATTAGCAGTTTGCTCAAAGCAGCCTCACAGAGCTGCTGGCTTTAAACTTCTAACTTTTTAAGGAGCAGTGATTAGTCAACATGCAATAACGCCTGGGAACAGCTCCAGGTCTGAGGCCAGTGGTGTGCTCATGAGCCATAGCACGAGTATTTTGAAGGATTAATTACATCAAAATGAAAAAGAAATGACTTATTCACAGTTGAACAGCATCACTTTGTGTTCTTTTTTCACTATCACAATCCCTATTACTTTTTCCGGCTGCGTGTTTAAGTTCATACTTCATTTCTGGGGGTTGTAAAGAGACATTCTGGGAACTGTGGGGAACTAGATGAAATAGAAGAGCTGAAGCAAGTTGTCAATTACAACTCTTTATGAAAAATAACCCTGCCTTAACAGCGAGTTAAGTATCTGAGAGGGAGTTTTCCTCTGAGAGCTGGACAAACAATCATATAACGACAAGAGCTAGACAGAGGGTTGAGGTCGATGATGCAACCGCATCTTTGTTTTTAAGTCTTGAAGTCAGACAGTTGGCCTTGGACTCTCTTAGTTAACATTTGAAAGGTACCGCAAGAAATTCAGACATTCTCTTACCAAGTCTGAGCAAATAGGCCTGCAAGACAACAATATTTGTCTTCCAGCTGCAGATATCAATAAAATGAGAGAGTCAACATCTCTCTGGCCTCAGTGCTCGCCAAAAGATGGCTCATTCTGGTACACACTCACATGCATACACACACGTAGGTGAACCAACCTGCCAATATGCGCACACATACGCACACACACCCACACACTGAGGAATACAGGAGATGTGACTTGTCTTTTCTAAACAGAGACAGAAACAGATGTTCCAGGGTTCTGAGTTGCTGCCGAGAGGTGATGAAGTCAAAGTGGGTTAACAGTCGGGGACTATAAATCCAAAATATCTCTCATCTTCTACTTTAGGCCAGCAAACTAAACAGCCTAACCACCGGAGATGAAAATATTTCTTTTACTGTGGCACAGATCCTGAGTTGGAGGGCGGTGAGCTATCCCAGGACATGCCGGCTTCAGGAAATCACTCCAAAGTTTGAACAACAATGTTTGCCACCTACTAAAGCCCCTACAAACTTGGTTTCGGATCTTAAGTTTTTCCTAACAGTGAATATTCATGTTTGAGGTCCCTTGACCTCTGACCTCAAGATATGTGAATGAAAATGGGTTCTATGGGTACCCATGAGTCTCCCCTTTACAGACATGCCCACTTTATGATAATCACGTGCAGTTTGGGGCAAGTCATAGTCAAGTCAGCACACTGACACACTGACAGCTGTTGTTGCCTGTTGGGCTTCAGTTTGCCATGTTATGATTTGAGCATATTCTTTATGCTAAATGCAGTACCTGTGAGGGTTTCTGGACAATATTTAATTGATTTCCAATAATAAATATATACATACATTTGCATAAAGCAAGCATATTTGCCCACTCCCATGCTGATGACAGTATTAAATACTTAACAAATCTCTTTTAAGGTACATTTTGAACAGATGAAAAATATGAATAATATGCGATTAATTGCAATTAAATCTTTTAATCGATTGACAGCCCTAATAAAAACACATACAGAAATCTCCAATGTAAAGTAACAAAAACTGTTCAAACTTTGTCATATTACGTGTTTTGTGTTCATGGATGCTTATTTATTATTGTTGCATTATTTGCATTTTCTCTTTTATCTCTTGAAAGTTGTGTTCTAATTAGCTAGTGTACTCCTCTCTACTGTAATCTAAAGCTGCTATAACCAATATCTGTATGGCACCTTAATTTGCCATTGTTCACCGACACGTTCGCCATATGGTGATAAAAAGCTAATGTTGTGTTTACGGGTTGTTAAGCTGCCCCCAACTAGTTGTGGACAGTGGTCAATGATATTGTAGTCAATGAATATGTTATGTTTAATGTGAATGTGTTTAATGAGACAATTGGTAAATTTTCTTTCGCTGGGATGAAACTGAAGCACAATTGTAGCAGCACAAGGTTGCTATTCTTGTGAAAATGTGTCCAATTTTAACATTCTGTTGTTGCACACATGACATTAACGGGGGACTGTGAGTGGACAACTGTATATTTTCAGTGGTTGCAGGTCAAAAAGGTTGATTACTCCTTTCATAAATGTCACTTCTTTTTGGTTTTTACACTCCTGCACTCTTGTATGTAATTACTGCAAATAATACATTCACCTACTAAGCTTTCCCACACAGGACAAGCCAGGAAGACAGCGAAGCCAGCAACAAGAAAACAGGATGTCTGTTTTATGTTTTACACCTCGGCACGTTGGTAATTGCATGTGAGTTTTACTGAAAACCTGAATCATTAGTGGCCAAGTGCCATAAACACAAGCTCACTTGAGACCCGTTTTTCATCATAAAAAGGTCACAATTATGATGTTGATCCCACACTATTTAAAAGAAGATTTATTAAATGATGTACCACATTTAATCAATGACAAAGTAGCATAAAAGTAACCTCCCTCACAGTGTGGTTTGTTTTCCCCAATATTGGGTCACAAAAGATTTCTGGAGTATATCATTTCAGTTTATTTTTTTACCATTATCCTCTTCTTTTGAAGGGTCAAATGTCTCTAGAGCCTAAGCCTCATCAGTCACTGGTCAATTGCTCTTGTGAAAGTTAATTTCTCATTTATTCTCATCCAAAGGTGTCCTCATCCAAGTTGGCTATGTACTGTAGTGCGACCAACGTACTGATCAAGAAGGACTTGTTCCAGCACACACTCATGCAAATCAAATGCCTGTAACATCTCAAATCAGTAAATTAGTCATTTTCAACATTTGCCTGTTATAAATTGATTTATGTTGGGGGTTTTATGTTTTACTGTCATAATTACATACTGTAATGGTTCAGAAAACGATTCGGGCAGTCGAACATGGTTCACTGGCACGCTGCCATCTTGGATTGAGCCATCAGATCCGAGACCGACTCTCCTGTCACTGGGTCACTCCTGATTGGTGGAGGTGACCGCAGGCTTGGCACTGGTATCTCATTATTTCTGAATGGTCGGAGCCAACTATATGCTCAAGCCACAGCAGAGGAACAATTAAAGGTCTGCGAAGGCACAGAAGTAGAGGCGAAAATTTACTTTGGGCAGGACTTTACTGCTGCACGGAGCAAAGAATTTGGTTGAAGCTACAATCTTTTGACCAAGAAAAATAATCTGTCCATTCATAATTGCTAGTGCTTTGCTATTTCCTTTCATGATTTTGCATGGTTTTGATAACAAGAAAACAGGAATTAAAGTAGACTTAAACTCAATAAAATGACATCATTGGGTCAACTGCACGGATGAATGCAACTGTTTTCCAATCATCAATTTTATGTATTGTTGCTTTCAGGTGAAACGTGCAATAAAAGTGACATTTTAAAAGTCTGAAATCTGTTTTTCGTTCATTTTAAGCTTTCCAGGTGGGCCTGTTTTCACCAAAGAAAAGTCCGTAGGAAAACAAGGTAGTGTAGTAATTTGATTTTAATGGCTGCATAAAGCCCCCAAGCTACACTCTGCTTATTGTACAGTAGCTTATATACGCCTTAAGTGATTTGATCTGGTTTTCTCTCAATCTCAATCTGAAGAGAAACTAAGATGATATCCTCATTGTTCCTCAACACAGGTTGGACTTTAAGTCTGCTTGGGGACTTAAAATAAGTACGTAAACTAAGTAAAATACGTATAAAAACAATGTACGGAAAACAAGTCACAAACATCACTGAAAAAAACGTCACCAACATCACTAATGTAACTTCAAAATAACTCAACAACACTTTGGGTCACGAACACCGGTCACAAATGCGCTAAATGGATTATTGAAAGGCCTGAATAAATTCTGATGTGGCAAACATTTAACTCACAAGACTGGTCAGCTGTTTCTGCCGTTGGTGTCTTCTCGGATATTCCCATAATGTACGAATGCTTGTCTTCATCTCTTGACAACATGAAACATGACCAATACTATCTGACCTAAAAAAAACACAATAAAACTTGCCCAATTGAAACAAATTCCTGAAGACCATTTTTTTCTCACAGATGGTTAGATGGCTGAGCCAACTTGTTTTGTTACCTTTTCCCAACCTCGGATTACAACCATGCATGGACTATAGCACTAACTTCTGACAAAACTACTACTAGCCAAGTTTATTCGTTCCAAACCAGTTGATGGAAATGCGTCTAATTCACATTCCTTTTTTTTGCACCATTTCAAAAGTTCACTGAAAATTCGCTTGACAATAGAATGGCAACACGGCAAGTTTCACTTTAAATTCCTCTGAAAGCACTTCAGCACCACAAAGCTGGAATGACTACTGTATGCACTACAGTTCAGCTCATCATGTGAACTCGGTGAGGAATAAAAGTTGAGGAAAGATGGTGTGAAAAAGGAAACTTTTAGAAAAGGATTGGCTCTCTGTGTTTATGTGCCCTCTGACTCTGAAATTCAAGATCTCCAGAGACTCAAAAACTGAATCTGTAAATCCCCCAATGAGTCTTCACGGTGGTGTAAATTAGAGTTCAAAGTAAAAAAAAAAAGACACAAGCCACTGGCAACATGGCTGTGTGGCTCTCATTAAATCCACACACACACTCAAATCCACATGCACGCAGAGAATTTACATTTCCCAAAAGCCGAATCTGAAATTTGGGTTTTTTACATGTTTGTAGCTAACGAAAATACAAACCAGAATATGCGAGTGTGTATGTGTGTGTCCTACTGACTGCCCTTGTTAATGTAGAGCCAGTGTTGGAGAGGAACCATGACGGGACCCTCAGAGTAGTAGAAGTCCCAGAAGAACAGTCTTGGCTGGGATTCAACACTCTTATAAAACACCACAGAGGCCTTATGGCTGAGCGAGCAGGAACACTGAGTCTGTGTTATGGTGCGTAGCCGTGGTACTCAACCTGATGGAAAGTGAGAAAAATAAATTCTGCCATATAAACTTATTATTGTTTTGGTAATTTTGTGAAAAATCATCAAAGCTGCAAAGGAATACATATTGTCTATCTTTCTAACTAAATCTGGAAGAGGGACTGCAACAGTAAAGAGTCTGGCAGAGGATGTTGTCTTCGGGATTTTCAAATAATATAATTAAAGCTAATAAATATCTTTTTATATTAAAAATAGATCAAATGACTGCTTGAAATTCATGCTAAATTCCTCAGGTCTTCAGTAGTGGGCAACCTCTGAAAAGTGAAGCCATTGCAGAAGTGCCTTCAAATTGTATTCTCAGCCAGCAGTGGGCGACTCCTCTGGTTACTAAAAGAAGTCTGATTGTATAGAATTCTATGAGAAAATGAGCATACTTCTCACTTGAATTATTACCTCAGTAAACATTGAAAACATGAGTTTATGGTCTCAATCGCTAGTTTCAAGTCTTCTTCAATACAGCATGATGTTCATTTAGTAAATGATGGTCCCATTTAGAGTCAAATAGACTATAAAGCAGGGTAGGCTTTAGGGCGTGGCTACCAGGTCACTACCACGACGTTGTCCGGTCTGGGAGTTGTCCGTGTATTTGTCTTAGAACTTCAATCCTTTCAGTGTATTTTCAGTTCATGAAAGTTAATTGTAACATTTTGGTCACCTAAATATGTCTTATTCACCGATTGGTTGTACTTAGCTCTACTCTCTCATGTCTCTTCTGGTTCCTAAAAAACAAGATGGCAACAGCCAAAAACCGAGATGGCGACGGCGAGAATGCTGAACTCGAGACTTCAAAATGGCAGTCCAAAACCAATGGGTGACCTCGTGGTGACTATGACCATTTCTTATATACAGTCTATGGTCTATGGAGAATGTTAGCATCTTTTGGCTCAGTGGTCCCCAGTCTTCTTGACTTGTGACCGCTTAGATTCAACCTTTTTTCTACTTGGGTTCCCTTGTCACAAATTGCATATGCATGTGTAAATGCTTGGGGGCTAGTTCAACCAAAGATTCTTTATTAGAGTACTCATTTAGGGACATGCTGATATAAATTACACAGTAATTCACAAGAAAAATGCAAAGGTGTGGAAAAAAGTTCTGCATAGATAGCAAGATACTTTTCTCAGGAGTTGGCATAGACCAAATCAAAGCTAAAAGCAGAGTGAATGTTGTTCCATGTCAGCTGGATGTGTAAATAGGCAACTGTTTGCTAACAGTTTCTGTTAGCACAACAACTTTATGAGATGATAATATGTCAACTTTGTTTAGAGCTTGTTCCACTACCTCCAAGTGGCCAAAACATCAATTACTGCGCTTTAAAGTCTACCTTTGGTGCAACCAAGTTAGACTACTGCTTAAAAGGAAGAAGCACTATTGCTAGGTTGAGGTGAATATGCAGTAAAGTAGATTAATACGGACTTGTACAGTACATTTTCAATTTTTTTCAGCCATAGAGTCTTAAAGAGAGGACAACAGCAGAAGAGCCGATTAGGGGAAGTTGGTGAAGGTTTTGAAGTATTTCCTACATTGCTGATGCTACAACTTCCATGACAAAATCTTGGATTCATCAACAAAGAAAGCTGAAGAAAAAAATGAGCTGTGTCTGACATATCGATTATCCTTTCTTAAAGCTTTGCATGTGGACCGACTGTGGTCCCTATAAGCAGTGCATATACAGTATACTGTCAGTCTGGCTCAGAAGTCCCCAGAGAATGGTTATCTTTTTATAAGAACATGTTTAAGTGCTTTGGTCTGGCTTAGTATGAGCTCATCATGCAGATCTGAGTGCCTGGGAAGAGATGGCCTGGACACAGAGCGAATGTGCTTAGAATGGGTAACTGAGTAGCCCTGGCAGCACTGTTGTATGTGTGTGGCCCTGCATTCATACTGTTAGAAACACATCATCGGAAGACGGTTCATTTCCTACAGAAGCTGAGCATCGGGGGAAACTTGCCAACAAGTTTATTGGACAGAAAATGGTCTAAAACAGTAAAAATAGTGAATGGAAATTACAATAAAAAAAGTCTTAAAACATGCAAAGAAACTTCACAAACCATTCCTGCAGCACAATCCACTACGTCGACATTTATCAGTGTGTTCTTTATGTTCCAAACGAACATCACTTTTCCAATAAATGGTTAAATGTGCTAATTTCACTGGAGCTTCAGAGCTATAGCTCAACAACTATTACTGTGTAATTCGGTAGAGATACTCATGGTGCCCAGACGATGCATTGTAATGACTTTGGTGATCCCCTGACTTTTCATCTAACACCATCATCATGTTAAAATTATAATTTCTTTGATATTTTGCTTAGCTTTTTAAAAACGTTCCCTCGTTAGTGCTAATTAGGAAATGTTAGCATGCTACCAAGCTAAACTAAGATGGTGATAAGGGTGAACATTCTCTTCATTCTACAACTCGTCACATATGGACGCTTGGTCAGGATCCCTTGGCGTCACTCTGTAACGCACTGGGTAGCCCTAGGCATCAAACTATGACGCTCCACTATGATCGCAGTTTTAAATACGTGGTTAACATTTTGAATTCAAACAAAACTACCTGATTATGTTTAGGAAAATGAAACTACCTGGGTAGGTTTAGGAAAACATCATGGTTTGGGCTAAAATAAGTAAGTTTGTTACACAAGTTCAGTTACGTAGGCTACGTAAGTTAAGTAGTCAATGTAAATAACGGCGAACGTAAAAGTCCTATGCTTGTTTGACCCATCCTACCACCCCATCTTCTCTCCTATGTGAACTTTCTCACTGTTTATACTACATCACGTGACTTCCGGAGCATTTGCTCTGAGCGTCTAATACTGCTGATACTGATTGCAATGTAAACAAATCTGCGTGAATATGCTTCGCTCAGAGCTACTGCCGTAGATTAAGAAGGAAGAAAGACGGTTTGGTGGTGGGTCCAACAAACACAGGTCTTTCGACCAGTAGACCGGTGTTCGAGACCAGTGTTTGCGTTGTTGAGTTATTTTGAAGTTACATTAGTGACCTGTTTTCCGTACTTATGTTACGTTGTTTAGGTATGTATTTTACTTAGTTTACATACTTATTTTAAATCCAACCATGATGTTTTTCCTAAACCTAACTAACTGGTTTTGTTGCCTGAACCTAACTGTGGCCGTTACCGTAGTTTTGTTGCATCAACATAACCGAAAACATTTCACGGTAACAGCCTGCCGTTAAATGATCCGCGAAAAGACCTTTTAAAACAATAACGCAAACATTCGAAAAGCCTAAAATGTTCTAAAAATCATTCTGCCATAGGGGAAAAAAACGCTTTGGCTTGTTTGTATTTCTTTAAACCAATCACATTTGTGTTACTCGGTGCAAAGCACAGGATGTAGTGACGGTGACCTTATAGATGGAAATGGCAGACTTATACCCACAGTCTACATGCAGTGAGTCAGACTACTAAACACAAATATATCCGACTGCTTTAAAAAATGAAAACATGCTCTGAAATGGATTTTGGCATCATAAAAACTTGGATTGGTGTTTTTGATACATTTCTTAGTAAATACATCCATATGGATGATGCAGCACCAAACGTTTAGTGCAATTGCAGGAAGCAGTGTGCCCCATATAAGACTCAAAGTCAGGAGGTCAGATGTTTGCATATTTTCAGGGATGATACAAGTATTAAACTGCTTGCGAAAACAATGGATACTTATGATGCTCATGTTTCCTTTCCTGTATGTAGCAATAATCTTGGATGGATGCATGATTAATGCATGAGCCGTGGTTGTTACAATGGCTACCACTGTACAGTATGTGTGTGCGGTGTAGATGTGCTTTAAGAGAGACAGATATATGTCCCTGGCAAGCTCAGTGCTTCCTCTTAATGCCAAGACCTTACAAGCACATAAAACAAAAAGCTTCCATGCTTGGACTAAGCGCAGTGGGTCAGCGGGGGAATATCAGAGGGAGCAGTGGGGCTTTTTAATTATTTCCTTGGGAAAAGAGAGGAGGTGAGATGGAAAGAGGATCAGGGAGGAAGCGTAGTTATTTAGTGAGGGATGTATATGAAAGTGAGCGCAATGAAATACATCGGCGTGGGCACAGCGGGGGAGCTCAGCGGCCTGGGCAAAGTCAGAAGACAGTTGGACATAGAGAGGGATAGATGGATCAAGACAGTGATTTTGTATGCATGTGTGTATGCAGGTCTCATTTGTCTGAAATTGTAAAATGCTTCATGTTGCATCTATAACAATGTTAGTGAAAGTGTGTTTACACTTGTAGATTTATGTGCATGTGCGTGTGTGATTTGTGCACGTAAACAAAGTGTCTCCTGAGCTGAGCCTTTTGGGGCTGCATAAGTGTCCTGATATTGAAGATAGTGTCAGCTACGTCACACACAGGCAATACATCAACCTCTGGAGAGACTGAGGAGTGGAGGGGCGCAAGAGAGAGTCGAGTCAGACAGAAGCACCGACGTCTGCAGCAGTTATTTGCATGAACAGACCACACACAAGTTTATGCACACAGACAGTTGCTTTCTAACAGATGCAGCACCAGTTTTTGAAGAATGCTATATTATTTGTTTGTGTTCCATAACTCCTATAGATAATGTATGGAAGTCAAGGAGCACTTTTGCTCGCTAGAAAGTTTTATTGTTTCATGCTACAGTAATTTGGATCTACTTTACATTAAATTAGAGGCAGGATGAATGCATCTCTGTACCATCTATAATGGCTACCCACATACCAGAAGCATTTATTTGTACCCACAATTTAAACTAAGTGCAATAAAAGGTCAAGCAAAAGAAAAAAATTCACCTTAGGGGTTTAGATTCATTTGCAGATTCACAAGCGTGCGTGGTCGATAAGTCCAAAACCACACACAAACACTGAAACGCATTAAAACGTTTGAGAGATTAGCCACTTTAACTCCAGCGACAGTCACAGACCAACAAGCCTATCTGGGCTCATTTGTCACTGTAGTTGCTCCCCGAAGGCCGTCACATTGTTCTCAGACGTGTTGGGGCCACGTAAAGTTTGAATTAGACCAGGCGCCCGACTAAAACCACTGGGGTAAAATTAGGCATGGGGGCCGGCTTTCTCTCACAGCCTCTTTTAGGGGATTAGATGACGTTTAAAGTTATTGGCGGACTGATATGCATGATTAAAACGTCTGATTATTGTGCAAAATTGAGGTGTTTTATTGGCCTCACCGAGAGGCTTGGGGGCTGGGGTCTGGGGGAAGGGTGGTCAGAAGGTTTTAGGATAGTTTAAGAGGCACACTAAGGGTCCAGGGCGAGATTATAATGCCTTATTTAACACTCGATCTGCGGATAGCAGGCGGTGAACTGCTAGTGAACCTTCATGGTCGGCATTAGAACAATGTGTGTTAGTGGTGGCTGGCCATTTGGGTGCTTTTTGTAGTTCCAGTGCAGTGTTTTCTTAGAGTAACCTCCAGGGCAGTAAAAGGGGGTCTCTTTTAAAGTTAAGTCAGCCTCTGTATCAAATGACACCCACGGGTGCCCAAATTAAATGGGGACACTTCCAGTCTGTCAACCAGACTCGATCAAGGTCAGTGGGGGATTCCTCTGGAAAGATGACAGTACTGGCTGTTTTGTTCCTTTTTGTTTGAATTCAAAGGGTAATGCTTTATAATAACCATCATTCATAAATGGTAAATTGATAGTTAATTAAACTAAGTTAATAGCTATTTTACTGTTAAACAATGACATAATTGATAATGTTTACTAATTTTTAGTGATGCTATAATTTGTTATTTTAACATTAGTTTGTGTAATAGGAAATAATTAGTTTATAAATCATATATTGTATCATAGCTGATAAGAGACGATAATTACATTTTGATTACATTATTAAGGATTTATTATAAGTTTATTGTTGCACACAACATTTTATATAGGCTACTATATTCCATATTTATTAGTGATTACCAATAGATTTGTAAACCTTTAAGAAATCATTTGTAAAACATCTATAAACATTACATAAAAAGATGGACCAGAAACAAATTATTAACCATTAACAAAAGCATTAACTATCTATCTAAATAATGTTTATAGATGCATTACAAAGTATTTATTAACCATTTTAAAAGGTATTATCATCATCAGTTGCAATGTTATAATAGCCATCCAAATAATAATTACAGACCTTTTTTACCAACCAATTAGTAACCATTAACAAAGTGTCACAAATATCTATCTATGTAATGTTTATACATGTTTTAAAAACAATTTCTTTAAGGTTTACAAATACCATCTTAATGATTAACAGATACTTATATAAAATGTTGTGTGCAACAATAGACAGTTAAATAACAAATTATAGCATTACTGATTATTCATAAACATTTATTATCATGTTGTTTGTTAACAGTAAAATTACTATTAACTAAGTTTAATTAACTCTCAATTTACCATTTATAAATTTATTATAAGATCTTACTGGATGCAGCCACAGAGAGGTGAAAAGTTGTTCCTGCTAGCCATCAGAGACATCTGCTAACGAAAAATACAGGAGCAGCAAAACAAGTCTTGTTGGTGGCCCTCAATAAAAAACAACAGGCTAGGAAAACACTTCTGTTTACTAATTGGACCAGTAGCCGTGGTAACGGAGTGACATCACGTCATCATTAACAGGTGCCTCATCCGGTTGGCTGTTCATGGGAACGTTTTAATTAAAGCTTCCCCGGTCGCCCGTCCACACCAGTGCAGGGCAGCGATTAGTTGCTAGTTACGGGTTGTTGTCAATGTTTATGAGGTGGCAGGGGGACGGGAGGCAGGCCTGTTGTTATACTCTGAGGGGTCAAAGTCAGAGGTCAAGGAGAGGGTGGGCCCTGACCAGAGTGGAGCTCAATAAAGTAGAGGAAATGATGCTGATCATTGTAAGTGCTGTGACTGTTTGCCTGTTTGTTACCTCCGCCAAGGAGTCTGCTAGTTATTTATCGAGATATCTCAAACGCTGTTTGACAGATTTCACTGAAATAGGTAGAACAAATTAGTTTTTAGTATGAATAGTGCAGGGTCATACGTATTTTCCCTATGTTCCTATGCAAACAAAATTAAGGGAGACTGATGTTTCAAATGCAGTTTGAATGGTAAAAATCCATTTAGCCACTGTGGAGATATCAATGTCTCAAGTCAAGGAAAATGTTTTGCTGGCAAATTTAAGGGCGTAGGTTTCAAAGACTACAGCATAACATCAGTAGGCTATAAGCTGTAGGTGGGTCATTTCAACATATTGATCCAAGGAAACAAAGCCTATATTGAAAATTTGACCTGAGGAAAAGCATTGTTGAGAACATAAACCATTTGAAAGGTCTCCTTAATGTGTCATATTAAGAGGATATTGAGCTGGGAACCCGGGAGCCAGTGGGCAACCTTCAGTTCTGAAAAGTGAAGCCAATGCTAAAGTGCCTTAAACTCTCTGTCTGATTGTATAGAAGTCTATGAGAAAATGAGCCTACTTCTCACTTGATTTATTCCCTCATTGTAAACATGAGTTTATGGTCTCAATCTCTAGTTTCAAGTCTTCTTCAATACAGATTGATGTTCATTTAGTAAATGATGGTCCCGTTTAGAGTAATAGACCATAAAGCAGGGGATGCTTTAGGGCGTGGCTACCTTGTGATTGACAGGTCGCTACCATGGCGTTGTTCCGGTCTGGGTGTTTGCCCGTGTTTTCGTCTTACAATCTATCTATCCTATCTCGTCATCACATACCATACTTAGAGCACGTGCTAAAACAACTACCTGCGGTAGAAATTTGGGATAGATTCAGAAGGAATACACTAAAAGTGCCAGCTGTCACTTTGAGTGATATAAAACCACAAATGTCACTCTGGATTACACATCTCTCTCCTATTTTTATCTCTCTCAACCTCTTGCTCTCTCTTCCTGAATGTATAGTGTACAGTGCTGCTTCATCCTTGGTGAATTTAGGGTTTTCTGGAGACATATTTGTTTTCCTCACAAGATGGCTGTGGCACAGTATCAAAACAAGCAAATACAAAAGTATCTCACATTCACCCCTGGGACAGATGTTTACATCTCCTGCATGTGGGTATGGAGGTGAGAGGTGACAGCAGGATCGGCCCAGATTACCACAACAACCCAGAAGAAGATGGAGCGTTCACAAGACGGGGAGGACGGCTCTTGTTGTGATTTCTAAGAGGAGGTCCTATTCATCAGGATCAGGGGGGAGAGACAGCATTCATTTTGGCCAAACACTGGCTCAGTGCTGTGTCTGCAGGGCTGCTAGAGACTCTTGTTAGACCTCCTGCCTGGATGACTTGCAACAAACCAGTCAGCAGATGAAAAAGGGAGATCCCATGACTAATAAAGAATACACAGATGGATAATAAGTCACCACCCTGTTGCATCAGTATTAATCATTGTGTATTTGTTTGCAGTTTGAAGTCTTAGCTACAGAAACATTTCTTGGAGACAAAATTGCATCGTAGGGAGGGATAATCTCCATTGGCTCTCACCCACCGGGATCTCACTCATCCAATGAAATAGTTTTTGCATTCAGAATTAAACTTTTTTCTCTGAGAATATCTGGTCTGTCTGTGTGTTGTGGACTTTTTACTTTCCAACTGACTTGTATGGAAATTAGAAACCTGCAGAAGGGTCTTAAAGGTACAGTGTGTAGGACTTGGCAGCATCTAGTGGCGTAGTTGCAGATTGCAACCAACTAAGTACCCTTCCACTCACTCCTCACTTTCCAAGGCTGCGGTAATGTGAGCCGCCGAGTGCAAAACCGTGGTAACACCATTTACCTCGCTCAGAGGCCATCCGTACCATAAGGTTTTGCAGTCTGCGGCTCATGTTCCCACAGATTCACAAGCCTACGGTGGAGAACTACGGTGGCCTCTAGGTCATGTAAAGATGCGAAAAGGCTCTCGCGAGAGCCACTGTTTGGTTTGTCCATTCTGGGCTACTGTACAGTAGAAACATGGCGGAGGAACATGAAGGGCTCATTCTAAGCTAACAAAAACACGATTCTTAGCTTCAACATTAATGAAAAAATAGTTATGTTAAAGGTCGACCGATTTTTAAAGGCCGATGTAATGATAACAGTAACGATACATCTCTTACACTGTTAAATGCCACTCTTACAAACCATTAATGTTCTTTCATATTCCTAGGGTAAGGAGGATCCTAAAGTGTGTGATATCATTTCGTGAATGGATAGTTAAATGGCTGGATTATTTGGAAGAAAGAACACCAAATTGGTAAGTTAAAGTAACAGTGAATGATTTATTTTCCTCCCTGTCTGCCTTTCTTGTATCGTGGACAAAGAGCTGATAGTGTTGCGTTATAAATTCGAGAGATTTTTTCTCCCCCCTCTACCTTGACTTTGTGTATGGAGCCTCCATGAAAAACGGCGATATACGTCCCTGCGTTACTGGGGGAGGCTGCGCAGCCATTGGCCACTATTAAGAGCCCAGTTCCGCCAATAACGATAGTTTATAAAACGTCCTATCGGCGCCGATTAAAATGTGTCTACCTCTATTATGAATATTATATTTTATTTCTGCTAATAGCTCCCCCAAAATGCTACACACTGGCCCTTTAATTATGCATTTGATGGCTACATACACAATACATCATAACTGTAAAAAGCGCAATAAAAGTGCTTTGTAATAAAAGTAAAAGTAAATAAATAAACTGCGTTCCCAGATATGCATTCGAGAAGGAACATCACCAGTTGATGATCCATGTAGAAGACGTGAAAATAAAAAAGCAGTATGAATGTATTGCAGTATAAAGTCAGTTAGCCCTGGTTGCATGCTAGTATTATGAAAAAAAAATTGTATCAGACAGCTATTTCCCCATACAGACATTTACTATAGAAACATACTGTGCTTGGACAAGCCAGATAAAGGGTATGTTATATGTGTTTTTACCCAAAACTGTGATATATAACATCTAGGGCCTGTGTAACACCATCTTCTACGCAACGGATGTGTCAGTCCTGAAAGGGACTTATTCTGTAGCTAGTTAATGATATGCTAACTCATGGCCTTGAACGTAGCCTGGTGTTACTAGCTGTCAAACTCTGTGGCATGTGGATAAATCCAAAACTTGACAGTTTAGGTAGACATACATTCAAACTGGAAGACTATTTACAGACAGAAGCAGCTGGATGTTTAGTGTCTTGCTCAAAGACACTCCAGCAGGCTTTAAAGCTGTCGGTGGATACAAGCATGACACTTTATAGTGGGGGTGTAAGCCGTCATGAGAGGCACCGCGCCGTGCAAAATCAGCAAAACGTAATATGCTGAAGGACTTTAAAGAGCCTCAGCGAGCAGCACACCAGTTTAAACCATCTATATATGAGAACGGAGCATCCACTGGGATCCATTTGGCAATATTTCTGGCCACAGCGAGGCCGAGCAGAAAGCACATTTTCTCCCTCCGTCTTTCAGTCTGCATCTCGGTTTACCTCTCGCTCTTTTCGCTGCAGTCTAGACACAGAAAGGAACAGAGGAGGAAGAGACGCTGATGCCAAGTCATGTGCTGTCGAGAGTGTAGGTGACACACACACACGTGCACACACACAAACTCAGCTGGTGAGGTCTGGTCGAGCAGTAGAAACAAACAAAGGTGGATTATGACAATTAGTGGCCTGGTCCAAACCCTGGTGTTTCCAGAGCTTATGGTGGATAGGACCAATTAATCAGAGCTCTCTCTGACACACACACACACACACGCGCACACACACACACCGAGGTAATGAACAGAGTAATATTCAAACATGTGGGAACCATTTCTCCACCCACCTCCCGCTCTCTCTCTATGACAACAGAGAGGAACACAGCAACATTTGGAAGAAGAAAACATGCCACTGAACCCGACCGTGATTAGCAAGCGACTCGCGGTTGTAATGGACCAGGTGCAATACGGATAAGAAGAGTAATGAAAGTCCAGCGCTACTAAGTCACTATTTGTCTGTGAAGACAGCTGCAGGGCTGCATTCGGCAGCTTTCTGTTACAAATGTTAGCTTGGAGTTAACGATGACATTGTAACTCCAATTTTTGTGATTTTTAAGATAATTCTGCAATCATGGACTGATGAAACACTTTCATAAAAATGTGGATACTCCAAGTAGAGGTGAGTAGGGATGTCGCGAGAACCAATACAAATTCTGAAAATGCGACGATACTCGTTTTTCTACGATACCGCCGGGGCTTAAGACTAATGGTGTTCCATCGTCTGGGGACATTAGAAAATGTGATAGTGACGCGGTAAACTCACTATCAACGTTTTTTCCTGATAATGCTATACGTTGCGAACAACAAATCCGTGTTGAAATGGGCAAGACGAGCTAGAGCTAGCTAGAGAAGAGCTAGTTAACGTTAGCTGTTAACTCCATGCAGGATTGTGCTGCTCACTGGCTGCTAACAGCTAACGTTAGCTAGCTCTCGTCCGGCCCATTTCAACACGTGAGGTGTCATTACATTATGATGTGTTTAAGCTCTATTCAGTAAAACTCATTATGATGTGTTCAAATTAGGGCTGTCAATTGATTAAAATATGTAATCGTGATTAATCACACGATGGTCCATAGTTAATCATGATTAATCGCAAAATAATTGCACATTTTTACCAAAATGTACCTTAAAGGGAGACTTGTCAAGTATTTAATACTCTTATTAACATGGTAGTGCTCAAATCACAACATGGCAAACTGCAGCCCAACAGGCAACAACAGCTGTCAGTGTGTCAGTGTGCTGACTTGACTATGACTTGCCCCAAACTGCATGTGATTATCATAAAATGGGCATGTCTGTAAAGGGGAGACTCGTGCGTACCCATAGAACCCATTTTCATTCACATATCTTGAGGCCAGAGATCAAGGGAACCCTTTAAAAATGGCCATGCCAGTTTTTCCTCACCAAAATGTTGTGTAAGTTTGGAGCGTTATTTAGCCTCCTTCTCGGCGCTTGTGTTAACGCGTTAAAGAAATTAGTGGCGTTTAAACTAATTTTAACGCCTTATTATCGTGTTAACTTTGACAGCCCTAGTTCAAATGTAATCTTGTAAAATGTAGTTTTTGGGAGAAACTTGAATAATTACAGTTGTTTGAAGGCGATGTTTTCACAGCAATATAGAATAGATAAAAAAGGGAATCATGACCTGTTTAACTTCAACAAAAAGCAGCATGCAAACGTTATAAAAGTGTATGTTGAAGCATATGGGATTTATTGTTTTGCTTTTGTTTTTTGGTATTGAGAATCGTGGAATTTCATTGGTATTGGTATCGACTACTTCATTTCTGGTACCATGACATCCCCAGAGGTGACTGCAACTTCAACACTGTAAAGCAGAGCTGCTTTCTTGGGATCAAGCCAATTTATTCCCCATAGCGTGCTCCGCCTGACTTCATGATAGTTCAGTCTACTAACACAATAATCCATAATTCAAAAGCTGGAGGGAAATGACTGCTACAGTTGCATATTCAAACACCCACACAAATACATATACACATGATTGATTTGTTGTACGGCAGATAAAGCCTGCCGGGGAGGTTTGCGGTCCCCGTGATTGCACATACATGAACATATGAGTATGTTGGTTATGTAAACATGGTAGCCAGGGAAACGGAGGGTCAGCTGGTTTCGCTAACCTTTCCCTCTGCTGGCTAGAAAATGCCCAACCCTTGTTTTTGATGCGAGAATAAGTGAATAGGCTATTCATATGCACACCCATGTTTTTGCAAAGTCGGGGATGTGGCCTTGAAATTCACCAGTTGTCGGAACGACTCACCCAAAACAACCTCTGTCCTTGTGTGACCTGTGTATGGCTGAGTGGCCATTTTAGAGGGAAATAGTAAGAGTCCATTGCTCAATTTGCACATGAAATTAAACTCCATATATTCACCACATGTATCCATATCGAACTCAAGTTTTACAATCTTTCCCCTCCTTCATTTTCTTCTTCCTCTCCATCAGTAGCACAAGCTCCTGTAGTCATTCCATCCGTCTGACTCTCCTCATATATCTCCGTCTGCACCGCTCACTTACTGTTTTTTGAGGTCATACCGTCAGCATCACCAATCATTTTCAGAAACTCAGACATCTCATGACATAACCTCGTCTCTTGGAGCCCCGTCTTTATGAATATGAGTTACAGGCGCACATTTATGTGCATAAAGTCAACAGCACGTTGAAACTGAGCAATGGCGTGATGTGATGACAAAAACAGGCAGAGGAGTAATAGAGATCGCATGAGGGAGTGATTGAAAACAGCCTTGACCATGCCTCCGTCTCTCTGGTTTCTGTCTTATCTCCACCCTGTTTGGCCCCTCTCAGATATATATTTATTAGTCCTTTCGGAAATTCATCATGTGCCAGGAAAATACAGGAAACGTCAGATTAATAGATAATACCACCACCACCACCAACAACAACAACAGACATCAATACCAACATTAACTTACTATAGATGTGTTCATCTCGTCATTGGACCTGGACTCAGGTACGCAGGCAGTTGGAACTCAAAACTCACTTGCATGAGTCCAATTTCTCCAAAGTGACTTGGTCAGTAAAACAGTATATCAGAAAAAAATTGTGAGGAAGAAACTAGGGCTGTCACGATTAGTAGTCAATACCAATACCAGTGAAATTCCACAATTCTCGATACCAATTCGATACCACGGTAAAAAACAAAAAGGAAACACAATAATCCCATGTACTTCACCATACACTCCTTTATTACCGTTTGCATACTGGATCTTGTAAGGACGTTAAACAAATCATAATTCCCTATTATCTATTCTATTTTGCTGTGAAAACACTTCCTTCAAACAACTGTATTTATTCAAGAGCTGTCAATCGATTAATATATTTAATCACGATTAATCGCACGATTGTCCATGATTAATCGTATTTATCTTACTCTTTTTTTTATCTAATAATTATGAACATGGGAGTGGGCAAATACGTTTGCTTTATGCAAACATATGTATATATTTATTACTGGAAATCAATTAACAGAAAACAATGACAGATATTGTCCAGAAACCCTCACAGGTACTGCATTTAGCATAAACAAAATGCTCAAATCATAACATGGCAAACTGCAGCCAAACTGGCAACAACTGCTGTCAGTGTGTCAGTGTGCTGACTTGAACACTACATGTGATTATCATAAAGTGGGCATGTCTGTAAAGGGGAGACTTGTGGGTTCCCATAGAACTCATTTCCATTCACATAACTTGAGGTGAGAGGTCAAGGGATCCCTTTGAAAATAGCCATGCCAGTTTTTCCTCGCCAAACTTTAAACGTTATTTAGCCTCCTTCGCGACAAGCTAGTATGACATTGTTGGTGTAGATGGATTTCTTAGTTTTTCCTTCTATACGAAGCCAGTATCTTCTTCTTTAAAGCTGAGCCTACTATAACATAGAAATTGCAAGTTGCGTTAATGCGTTGAAATTAGTGCCGTTTTTGCATAGTGACGAATTTGCATTAACGTGCTAGTATTGCATTAACTTTGTTAGCCCTAGTTCATTCAAGTTTCTCACCAAAAACTACATTTTACAAGATGATGTTTGAACACATCATGACAACATATCAAGGTTATAATTTACCTTTGCCCAATAATTTGTTTACTGAATAGAGCATCATAATGTAAATCAATGGCACCTTCCGTGAATGTAGCTCCTTGCAGGATTGTGCTACTCATCGGCTTCTAACAGCTAATGTTATCTAGCTCTCCTGACCATTTCGACATGGATTTGTTGTTCGCAATGCAGCATTATCAGGGAAAAAATAGGGTGCATCCCATGGACGTGTCGATAGTGAGTTTACTGCCGCCCAAACACATTTTCTCTCATCCCTGTGACGATGGGATGGCGTTAGTCTCGAGCCCTGTACTGTAGAAAAACACCAAAGCACCATCACGTTTTGGGAAATTTTGGCATTGACTTGGTAACTGAAATCGGTTCTCGTGACATCCCTAGAACAAAGTAAAAATAACGAAGCGTAGACATAAATAAAGATGTTAACTAAAAGTAATGTAGGGCAGTTTATATGGCTGAAAAGTAGTAAAAAAACAAGACAATGGCTAGATAAAGTTAATGTGAGGAGTTTTTAACTGGTTATGAAACAGTCTCTATTCAATACTGATGCCTCTATATGGCCTACATAAATAAGAAAATCAGTGAGAATATTGGCTATTTCTATATAGTTATTCATCGGTGCCACAAAGAATACCACAAAAATACACAGCCTAAGACCAAATCTCCCGTTTTGCCAGAGGTCGACATGTATCTGCGATCAGTATCTGTGTTCCTTGCAGAGGTCTGTCCAGTCCACTCTGATGCATCAGGCCAAGCAGCGGCCCACTGATATAGAAACCATGTGTGATTAAAATGTCCCAAACCACCAACATGACATCACCACGCTCTACAAATCTCTGGATAACCCCCACCCCGTCTTCCTCTTCTTCTTCTTCTTCCATCCCCACGCTGTTGTTGTTTTTTCTTAACCTCAACTTTCCTACGCACACATGTTCGCTCCCAGCATGCTTTACAGTTACATAATTTCACACCTGGTACCAAGACCAGCACAACTACATGTGTCAATGCAGAAAAAATGTCTCTCTTGCACACAGACACAGAATTACCTCCAGTTGATTGAGGAACGAGCATTGCTCATCAACTCTCCTTGTTATCGGCTGTTCCAGGAACCAGAGACCAGAAACCTTACGGTAACAATTTGGCTTTGATAACAAGTTGGCTTTGTTACAATCTAACACCATCTCGGGGCCAAACATAAGTAACTTCTAGCGTGTCATTCAATGAGGTCCTTCATCATTACTTGCATCATTTCTCTTGCAAGCATACCTGGGGCCGTATTCATATATTCACACCTTTTTAAAAGAATGCGTCAGACCTAGCAACGGGGTCAACCAAACCTCCTCACAAAAGGCAAATGTTTCTGTCCCTTCCTTGCTCAGAGTTGCTCTGAAAAGTTCCCTAAACCACTCCTAACCTAGGACTCCTTGCTAGAATTTTTTAGGCGAAGTTAGGAGCTCTGTGAGTGTGTTCTCACAATGTTTCTGAATACGGCCCCTGATGCCAATATTAACATCCATTGGAAGATGGAGTGTGCATAAATAATGGGTTAATATACAGCAACTGCAAAAAACTTTTTTTTTTCTTTTTCCGTAAATTTGCAACTAAAGAGAATATCCAAGTTTTTTTTTCTTGTAAATTTTTGAATTTATCATTTTGCAAATTTGTGAGTTTCTTCTTGTAAATTTGACACTTTAATCTAAGAAAATATTTGAGTTTTATTTCTTGTAAATTTATGACTTTAATTAAGTTTTTTCTCAGAATATCCTCCCATAGACCAGAGACCTCATCTTTATGATTCTACGCATTCTTCTTCCCTGTCAAAACCTGTAGCCTACATTACCCACAATGCAACTTGACCAGTAACAGTTCTGTCTGAGATTCTGTGTTATGCTAGTAGCAGTTAATGTAGCCTCAAGGCACTAGACTCAAGCAGAGATGAGGAGCGGGCTAAAGATGTCTGGTAAACTCACTTCTTTCCAACTCCGCATCCCCAGAGTTCTTTTCATTTTCAAACTTACAACCGACGCTAACTCAAATGACATCACTTGAGGTCATTTATCAGACTTCATGCCGCTCCCTTCGGAGCCACAAAAGCTTAATGCAACTTTTTTTTCCATATATGCGCTATAGCACTCCCCAAAATCTGCAAACAGACTTGATGTGTAAAATCAGTGCAGTTCCCCTTTAAATAGAGTAGCACCTTGTTGGCAAAGATATGAAACACTTCAGCAGCGCAACAGCAGCAGCTCCTCCGTCAGCGTCTGGATCCGTTCAGTCCCAGTGCTGCTGTGCACCCTGAAGCATTTTACAGTGCTGCTCACAACACAATACACAATCTAGTTGAGAGCAGAAGTTGAAAGAAAGTAGGCTACGAGTGTAAAATGACATTTTGGGGTGAAACGTTAGCGGTTACGTGGCTGGTGCAGACAGCTGCTGTGTTGATTAAAATTGAAGGGAATCTGCTTCGTCAAGACAAGCGTGCGGCAGACGACTGTGTAACCAAAACAAGTGGTACACTCTGTTGCCAGGGACCTCCAGTGGTTCTTCTACAGGCTATGTTACATCACTCCAAAAGCCTTATTAGTCGTCTCAGTTACATCAGTTACTTCAGACTGCTGAGTTTAACAGTCACCAAGCTGTGGCCATTTACCGCCTGCGCTGTCCCCCAGTTAACAGAGTGCTGGTGCTCCCCGCTGAGGCCGAGTTAAGGCTTTATTGGAGGCTTTTCGAGGCCAAGAGGTTGAGCCAGCAAGCTAAACAGATGTTCTCATAAAGCAAATATGATGGTGAGATGTCCAACCTCTGTCAGGGAGGAGGTGGGGATAGATTGATGGATTATAGAAGGGGAAGGAAGGGGGCGTATAGGCGGAGTGCCAGAGAAGTGGATCGATGGACAGATAGATGATGGGAACGGAGGGGTTTTGAAAAAGCTCTGCGGATTATCACGGAGGAGGAGAACAACAGAGCTGGCAGATAACAGTCAAAGCAGACATAGTCTAATACACCTACACTTTCTTTCTTTTTTTTTTTTTTCTCTACCCTTCTCATGCTTTTTCTTTGGGATCTTTATTTCCCAGGGCTCTCCTCTCCGACCCACACACACACACACACACACACACACAATCACTCGCAGAACTACAGGTCCTGTTGAACTTTCTCCCCCAGGTCAAGCGGTGAGGGAGGACAAAGTGGTATCTATGTTCTGCAGTTCATATTTGTGTTGGAGGCGCCATGCGGCCTGAGCTCCATGTTAGCTCGACGTAATTACACCTATACACCACCAATATCCCCTCCCATTACTGCACACTAATGGGCCTTACTGCTCGCACACATACACACACACACACACACACACACACACATACGAACACAAATACAATCATGGTCACACACACACACCACTTTGTCCGGGGCAGTAGAGGCCAGTGACAACATCAGTTAGCTTCGATATGTCACGTCAATGTTGCTCGTGTTTTTTCTGCGGTCAGGCTCAAATCTCCCCCCTGGATTTCTTCAAGTGTGTGTGTCAGAGAGTGTGTGTGACAGGTAAATGAGGGAATTCTGCTTGTCACAGTGTTCAAAAAAGTTAATTATTACGGTTTGACGTCTTTTTTGAATTTATTTTACCTGGAAAGCTGCAGAGAATGAATGGGACAAAGATCCCACATTGCTAGTATTTTCCCCTTTATTTGATAGATAAAGATAAAGAATTGAGGAAAATTAAAACTGAAGTTTGATTTCTCATCTTTGTCCTTGTGTAAGGAAATATATTGATACTGCAGCTATTATCAGCTTCAAAAGAGTTAAAAAACAGTTTTTGAACATATTCAATTTCAAAGCTTCCAGCCTCTGAGTTGGCATCTCTCATGACAACAGTTGTGCACACAACCAACCTGTTCTCACTCCCAATGCGTCAAGTACTGCAGCTTGGTCAGTGGCCCATGGTTTCTGATACTGACGTGCCGAGGCATCCTTTAGCGTCTGTATTGGACGCACCGGGCTTTCAATGAACTCTTATATAAACCCATCCACGTCATTATTAGATTGATAGAGCAACTAACCTAGTACAAAGAGTGATAAAGTCCACGTAGGGCGGGTGGAATGGGTGGTTGGACGGGCCAAACAAACACAGGACTTTCACCCAGGAGACCGCTGTTGGTGTCCCGTGTGAAACCCAAGTCAACGTTGAGAGTCATTGTACCATATTTTTGTTAAGTAACTTCCGGACTTTACTAACACCACTTGCGTAACAAGTGTAGTTGTTTTACATAACAAACATACTTATTTGAACCCAAACCACAAACTTTTCCTGAACCTAACTAAGTACTTTTGTTGCCTAAACCTAACCAACTACTACTACTACGTAGTTTTGTTGCGAAAGTGAACCTAAAAACTAAGTAAACCTACACTGGAAGTTTATTTTGAAAAGACACTATGCATGTAACAAGCGGAAACTGTATGTGTCATGTGAACATGGAAGTTTATTTTGAAAAGACACTATGCAAGAAACGAGTGAACATGGATGTTTATTTTGAAAAGATACTATGCATGTAACGAGCGGAAACTGTACGTTTCCTGTGAGCACATATGTTTATTTTGAAAAGACACTATGCATGTAACAAGCGGAAACTTTATGTGTCATGTGAACATGGAAGTTTATTTTGAAAAGACACTATGCATGTATCGAGCGGAAACTATATGTTTCCTGTGAACACGGAAGTCTATTTTAATAAGACACTACGCATGTAATGAGCGATAACTTGACACAGCACCACTGAGTCCAAAACTGATACAAGACGAGTACCAAAGTTTGAAGCAAGAGGGCCACTGACCAAGCTGCGGTATTTGATGAGTTGGGAATGAGAATGTGTTGACACAAAACACAACAGTAGTATAATCACAATACTGATTTCTTGGCGAAAATGTATTTTGATTTCAGTTTGACTTAATAAAAGTCAGACCCAAAACAAGGAAAAAAGTAGCGGGGCAGAAGTAGCCATGAATGTCAGAACTTTAATAGCACAAGACAGGTCATGAATCCTTAAAAATTCATTCGCCGTCTGGGGAGACAAACTGGAACAATAAACAGAGTAGTTCTCATTCTTGGATTCCTCCAAAAATAAACTCATTTGATGACTTTAAGAACTTTTCGCTCTGTGCTTTATGTCCAGGAAGGCTCTGATAAGGTAGTAAATAACTGATGATTTATGCAGTCGGATTCTATTGCTAAACCTCTGCGTCTCCACCGCCAGTTGGGATCGAAGCCAGGTATGTGCCGAGGTTAGCCGCCCTCCGATAACAGATTTTGATATTTGTATTGTTTCAAAACTCTGGGATCCTGCCTGATTGGTCCTGGTTAAGCCACAGCTATAAATCATGACTAGATGATGCTGCGTGTGCAACTGCTCTGATTGTACTCAATTCAGCCTATCTGAGCAGCAGTGGAGGAAGAAGTACTCAGATTCTAAAAAAATAAATACAATAGTCTAAAAAATACTCTGTTACAAGTAAGAGTACACAAGTGTTGTCAGCAAAATGTACTTAAAGTATCAAAAGTAAAAGTACTCATTATGCAGAATGGCTCCTTTCAGTGTCACATATTATTATTGAATATTATATTATTCAGTTTTTACTACTAATGAATACATGTAAGACTATTTTAACTTTGCAGTTCATCAATGTGGAGCCACTTTTACAATAGGAGTAGAACAGACATTCCCATTCAAATCAACGTAGTGGGATGGCCATTTTTATGTGTACCGTTGCCATTGCGACCGTTGTAACGGGCTAACTTCCGTAAAAAGTAAACCGACTAACAGCGAGTTGCAGATAGGCCATCCATCTCCAGAGCAGCGTCCGCTCTCTATGGACCACACTTTACGGCCCCACTGATATGTTTTGTCACCATAGCAACTAACAACAATCACCATTTTCTTTTGTACTAGTCAAATGACCGCGGAAAATAGCTCAATGTCCGATCTACTCCTACTCTATTTCTAATGGTACTTACATTCCACCACTAGCTTACTGAGCAGCCAATGGTAGCCAACTCAATATTACAAAGTAGTTCTAGAAACTCATGTGTCGGATAAAATTTTGGTTATGTCAACAACTGGCTTTCTTATCCTCATCGAATTGAGATGTGGTCGTTGTCTGCAAAGATGTACGGCCTGTGTCGCCCTCTAAATTTCAAATAAACACGTCATCCCTCTTTCTTTTTTATACCGAGCAGTCGCTCCCGCACACATACAGCACAAACAGACTCCTACTCTAACAGATGGAAGTGGAGCTCTGAGGCTCTTAAGATGTGAAAACAGGTTGGAGACAGTGGGGTCAGATTTTTATATGCTGTCTAATAGCAAATCCAGCTGTAACAGATCCACTCCACATAAACAGTAAAACACACACCACACACGTACGACATTAGGCATGCATGCAAACCACAGTTGATGTGTATGTACAGCTACTGAATATGACTAACATAAAAACAATGCAATACAGATAAAATGCTGAAGGACATCATGAGACACATTTGTCGTCTCCGCACAGTGGAAATGTTATAAAACTTATTGCTTGGCACATTTGTAATGTGTGAATATCAAGGGGGCACACACACACACACACACACACACACACACACACACACACACACACACACACACACACACACACACACACACACACACACACAAATAAACAGCCTTTGTGTTGGAACCGCAAAGAGACAATCCAAAGATCATCTCCCCCTCCTGTCATCTTCTTTTCCTCTTTCCTTCCCTTCCCTTCACCTCCTCCACATGTACTGTACACCCCCATCCTTCGGCTCCACACCCAGCCCCTCCTCCAGCGTCCTCGGGGCTAATTCCCAAGATCCTCAACAAGGCAACATAAATCACAGCATCACGATCCTTCCCCTTTTTCCACCGTAGTCAAGTTAGTAAACACAGACACAACATTTTCCGATATTGTCTCACTCTCTCTTTGTCAGTCGTAGCCCCCAGGTATACAGATGAGAAGCAACAGGAAGAAAGCAGATACCTTTCATCTGATCATCAATAACCAGTCTGGATCTTCTACAGTCAAAATTATTTAAGGTGTCATAGGAAGTTTAATATATTAGATCAGTAATGTGGTTAGATCTTCTAAACCTAAGTCCACACGGCATTGGAAAATACAAGTGAGATCATTGTTCCAATGTGTTTCCGAGTTATTGGATTAAAAACAATTTCATGCATTTGAACTTCATGCTTCATTTATTTTGCTAGACATTTACATTATCAGGTGCTTATTTGTGAATGTTTTTATTTTTCTCCTCTTGTACGAAATGTACTCCACTTTTCGCAGCTCTTTTGTCAGATGGATCAACGCTCCTCGTGTCATACTGACAGGCCACTTTTAATATGGCAAGAGCAGACAGCTTCCTTATTTCCTATAACCTGTTTAAGGGTTTGGATCGTACCAGTTTGCCTTTCAACTACGCGTGAAAAGAATATTTGACAGTTTCCCAACACACACAAACGTACTTGTCACCCGGAGTTATGTTCTTTTGTTGAGGGTTTTAGGAGCCTGCGCTCTTTTATTAAGCTCTGCCCAGTCAGAGGGTGTGCAGCATGCCTCGTGTGATTAACGGATGAATCCACTCTGAACTCACAGATTTTATTCCTTTGATGCTGAATGTTGTTATTTTTTTAAAGGTGAGGTATTCCTCTTTAAATCTAAAAAGCTCTTGCAGGCCTCGCCATTGGTACCATGTTGGACTTTAACTGAGTAGCGACACCACTGGTTGTGTCCGACAGAATAAATCAAACCTGTAGGATACATCATTATGCATTTATAAATAAGAAACCAGGGGCAAAATGTATGTTTTTCTGAGCCCTGCACTCCTTAGTAGTTACTGTTCCTATACCTGTCAGGTTTTCTGTTCTCGCACAGCACCTATATGCACTTTACAATTATAATAGTGGCCGATTTTTTGTCTGTGGAGTGTAAACTTCCACAAATCCAATAAAGAACAGGATAGAGCTGCTAAGATTGGCTGAAATCTGATAGCTCTGTTGTTTTTACCAGCACTTGGTAGGAACGTGCCGGTAAAACATGTATGGCACGTTCAGTTTGCCTCTTTTCTGTCAGTGATTGCTGATTAATATTCGCGCAGGTGTGTGTGGGTGTGTGGCGCGGCACACCCCGTAGTTTCAACTAAGGGTTGTGTTCGAGCGGCGGTGCAACGTAACACTCACTTCAATCAAACTTGGCAGAAGATAAAGATAAAAGATAAAAGATAAAACTCACCTAAACAGTCTTGGTTAGTCTTTCCACTGTTCCAACAATTTGGTCAAAATAAACCTGTAATTCATCAAGTTAGATGTGAAAATGTGCCGGCTCTACACGCTAACTTTCATTGCGGACCAGGGTCCATGCAGTGGGGAAATATTAGATTATACATTATACAGTAGATGTGTTTGTTGTGAATGGTGCTCTTTTTTTACATTAGGCTACCTGTAGCCGAACGCAATGTAGTTGGTGAATGATGTGCTGCTTGACCTTGGAAGTAACGCTCTGTTGCTACTGTAGGTAGTTAGGCTAGTTAGCCAGACACTAATAATTTAACTTATGCTCTTGTGTTTTGGAGAGGTTAAAACAAAGACACCATCCTCTAAACTCTTTAAATGCAGAGTTCTCACTACAGCCCGCATGTGGAGAAGTCCACAGGCCTGCCATAGTTACGGTTGCTACACTATGATTGGAAAATCAATGTTCGGGGGAGGAGTTTTCGGGAACGGTCGATTGCATTTTTCTGCATTCTAAACATTATGGAAGCCAGACATGCTGCACCACTGGAGGCATCACAGTTTTAGTGAGAACATTTCCATATGCTGCAGAAACTATTTACTTTACTCTGAAACACATAAAAAAAGTTTGAGTCATGCTGCTGTGGTTCATAATCTCCCTGAACACTGAAGCTTTTTTTTTTTTTTTTCCTTGCCAAAAATGACAAACTGTCATTAGAAATAACACTTTTCCGCTGTTTTTGTTGTTTTACTGTCCTTTGAAATCTCCATCCTGCTGTGAATGTACCTTCAAACAGAAGCAATGTGGATGCAATTATGACTCCTGGGTCAGTTTGTCCCTTTAAGGTTTAAGTGGGTTGGAGAGTTTTATGATTACAGACTTTGCTGTGTGTTTAAGGCCAGCACGTTTGTGATTCTGGGGTTGCCTCTGCCCTAAAAACTGAACCAAACGCTGCAATCTGAACTCAGTGCAAGTGCTGTTTGAGCTATTATAATGTTGTTTACTATGAAGCCTTACAGGCCTCTCCTCACCGCGGATCACAGCTTCTTTAAACGTTGTTTTCAACACTCTCAATAACAGTGGAACCATGTTTATCCAAAATGCATTTTAGTCACTTTCTGTAACCCCCTGACCCACGTTAAGAGCAAAACATGCAATGATGCAAAGACTGAAAAGATATTATTTGGCGTAATTGTTATAATACACCATTAAAATGATTTTAAGCTGTAGTATCAATGTTCCTAACATTACAATTTCTTAAATGCTCTACAGTACTGGTGGATTTGATGAGTGACACATAAACATATCTTAATCTAAGGATATATTTATCCATTTTTCTTAATAAGTAAGACACCAATATTTACATAAAGTAACCCAAACTCTATGAATGCATCTACATTGCCTTTAATTTTGAGCAAAACAGTATTTCTTCAACAATTTGTTGTAGGTTTTTTTATTCTATTTTGTTACTTTTTTTAAAGTTTTGTATAGTGCAGCAACATAAACATAACACAAAGCCAAATGGGTGTCTCAGGAAGGAGAGAGAAACAGCAACTGAGCTCCAACAGCGTTTTTAAAGGAACACTGGCACACAGGTCCCAGGTGATGCCAGTGTTGCTGATGAGCTCAGGTGTTGCCATTTCGCTGATGACGCTCTGCCACGCTCATCTCCAAGACCTGCAGTCACTCATGACAAGGCAGAGGAGGGGGATGTCACATTTACTGATCATCATTAACTTTGGCTGAGTGACAAAAGAGTGTTTTCTTTTGCTGCTCTTTTTTCATCCTTTGTTCATGCCAAGCAGATGAGTCAAGTAGCTCAATTTATCATTTTCCTCTCATCCACCTCTGCACTTGTTCACGCTCCAGAACAAGGAAAGATGCATTATACTTCTTTTTTTACTCTGCACGGTTTGCTCAATTGGGAACCCAGCTTCCAGCACGCAGAGGAGCCTTACAGCACGCAAACTGTGCCCTCAACAACTTGGTCTAGCTCCCTCTGAGAAGCAAAAAAAAGGAAATAGGACAAGTGCAGTATCCGATTTTCAGCATCGGCCCGAATTAACCTTGACTTTGTGGAATTGTGTAACTGGATTGTCACGCTCAACAGATACATGATAGATCTCTCCCATCTCTATTTTTTCCCTCTAGGCTTCGGTTCCTTCTGCCGCCTCTTTAATAGATGAGATCCTAGTTAAATAATGGAGGGGGTGTGACTATGTAACTTCTTACAAGGAAAGTAATCCGTGTGATGCTCTTCTCGGTGAAAGTTTCATGTTCTGAAAGCAAAACAAGCCGAGTCTACAGGATCATTCCTGCACACACACATAGGCGTCCAACCATAAGCACAAACATCTTATCAATATGCACTGTCCCTGTCAAATAAAGTAATAAACTCTAATAATACCTATGAAAAGTAAATGCATTGTAATTCGTATACATCCCACAAAATCAATTTGTATGTATTTGTATGTAATCCTTTTCCTAAACCTAACTATGTAGTTTTTGTCATGGAACTTCCGTACTTAAGTTACACCACTTCCTTTTTGGCATAACTTAACCACGATATTTTCTTAAACCTAATAAAGGAACATCTTACCTTATCTTATCTAACTAAGTTTTGTTGCCTGAATTTAACCAAGTCGATATTTTCCTAATCCTAACTAAGTGGTTTTGTTGCCTAATTCTAACCAAGTTGTTTCCTCTGAAAACGGGAGTTTATTTTGAAAATACTGGAGCAGAAATTGAAGCCAGACATTCGTAGGAAAACGCACAAAAAATAAGAAATAACTTTTCGTAAGATATCATACGAACTGTTGTATGAGGATATGTTGCGCCATGTACACACAAGCATGAACATAAGGTATAGTGGACATGCTTACACATACATACACACATTCGCACAAACTATAAACTCCTGAACTCATCTCTTCATATTGGTCATTTCTGTGGTTGGCCATATCTGTCTCGTTCTGCGTGGGTGACACAGAGCATGTGGGTGACAGTCATGTTTTGTGTGTGTGTGTGGAGACTAGCATTATTGCTAGCACATGTGTGGAAGTGTCCAGCATGTGTGTGTATGTGTGTGTATGTGTGTGTGCATGTGTTGATAGGGGCGGCAACAGCAGCAGCATCTGTCAGTACTCTGGGTGGCCTGCTGTTCCTGTTGGTAATTGGATCTTAAAGTTTAGAGCAGGTGATGACTGATAAGCACACACACATAAATACATACATATAGCCTGGAGGAAATATTACTGAGATGGACAGGATTTATGCCATGTGGGATGTACGTGTGTGTGTGTGTGTGTGCTGAAGCGGTGGGTATCTAGCAGTGTTGGTCATGCTCCAGTGGGTTGTTTTGTGTTTATGCTTGTTTATGCATGCAGATATACTACAGACATCAGCAATGTTGTTTTAGACCTGTGGCTCCAGATCCTCATGCAGCTCTTCAGCTCTTCTCCAGTGGCTCCCTGTGGCTTTGATAAAAAATGATACAGAAAACGATAATTTTTTTTAACATTTCACATTTCATTTCATTTATCATTGTTGTACACCTAAAGTGATTCTTACATTCTTGTATTGTAAAAATGTGTAGCCTATACAACAAATTAAATACATTTTAGTCAACTAAAATGTGCGTCATAGCCTTATCCTCTATTAACCTCTAACTTTGCTGAACCTCAATAGCGGTGGTTAGTCATTGGTTTCTGGCATGACTTGCGGGCTTACCGGCATGCTTGATCTACAGCGACAAATTAGCGAACAACCAAAAACGTAATTGAAAGTCATTTCCAGAACAAGCCCGCTGCATTTGCTGAAAAGCCAGCAGGAGCTTCCAACCAAATCTGTTTCTTCAGCCTCTCATTTGCACGTGCGGGTCCTCACTACATTAGACTAAAACGGCTCTTTTGATAGTGAATGTTGCTGACCCCTGTTTTGGACCTTGAAGGACCTATAGGATATTTAAATTACTTTGCTAGAACAGGGCCCAAAGCAAGCACAATTAGATGAACAAGTCCATTATGTGAGTAAAAATGGCTTTCACTCAGTCATGCTTTTTCCTGTAATGTAATAAAATGAAAACAATACATGCTGGCTGTTGATACACCACAGTCCCACGGCAGTTTGTGAAACAGTCACGAAATTGAATCTATTTTATTTATGTACATAGACACAAATTTCCCTTTTTTTCGTGACGCTAAACTTTCTACAACACGTGACGCATAAGTCACTTTCACTCAAGTCACTCCAGTCTATTAAAAATAAACTGCTTAGTTAGGTTTAGGAATAGATCAACTTGGTTAGGCTTAGGCTACAAAACTACTTAGTCAGGCCTAGTAAAAGACCATGGTTTGGGTTGACATAGCTCTGGAAGTGCTGTAACTTAAGTACGGAAGTTACGTGGAAAATAAATCAACTTTAACTTCTGGTTTCACACGGGACACAAACACCGGTCTCCTGGGCAAAAGTGTGTTTTTTGACCCACCATCATGAAAAAAAATAGAAATTTGTGTCTATGTACACGAATCAATACCTTCAATTTTGTGACTATTTCACGAACTGCTGTGCGACTGGGCTGTTTTTATCAGTGTAGTTCCATTGGTTAGCCTTAAACCATTAAAGCGAAAATATTAGGCTGTGATATAAATGCTCCAATGTGCAGCTACACGTGTGTCATGCATGAAGACGTTACCTGAAGCCAAAAGATGAAAAATGACACTACTGTCTGTTTGGGTGATGCCTGCATCCATCTGTGATATTTGATATCAGTATGTTTGACAACAGGCTCAGAGTCGGACCACCTGGCTTGTTAAATGCGGGACCGATATTCCTTCGGGGCATTATGTGTCATTCACTATGCTTAGAAGAACAAACACATTTTTTAAAAAACAGTTTGAAATATGACATGCAGTCTGCAACAGCCTGGACCTGTATATGTTAAACTTCAAATGCAGCCAGTAATCAAGAAAGTCATTAATCCTTCTCATTTTTTTTTCTCTCCCCCCCGCTCACTTCCTCTCTCCATCCCACTCTCTCTTTTTGTCTGTCTCCATCTGTGTTTTCCACAGGTGGTGCTCGACCACATGAGAAGGAAATGCAAGTGCCACGGGACGTCGGGGAGCTGCCAGCTGAAGACCTGCTGGCAGGTCACCCCGGAGTTCCGGGTGGTGGGCTCCATCCTCAAAGAGCGCTTCCACATCGCCACGCTCATCAAGGCTCACAACCGAAACACCGGACAGCTCGACCACTCCAACCACAACAACAACAACCACCACAGCCACCACAACCATCACAACGACCACAACCACCACCACCATCACCATCATCAGAGCAACCGCCACAACCACCACCACCATACACACAGGCGGCGGCCGAGCGTCAACGAGCTGGTCTACTTTGAAAAGTCGCCAGATTTCTGCGAGCGGGACCTGGGGTCGGACTCGGCGGGCACGCAGGGCCGGATCTGCAACAAGACCAGCCCCGGCATGGACAACTGTGAGAGTCTGTGCTGCGGGAGAGGCCACAACATCCTGCAGCAGACGCGGAGCGAACGCTGCAACTGCAAGTTTCACTGGTGCTGCTACGTGGTGTGCGAAGAATGCAGGATAACAGAGTGGGTCAGTGTCTGTAAATGAAGAAACACACACTAAAAGACTGTACACAACAAAGAAAACAAAGAAAAAGAGACGTTTTTAAAAATCAAGACTATTCATTTGAAAGGGGAATATGACTGTAATATATGTGCCCCATACCTTTTTGCGGTGGACTGCTGTTTTCCAGAAGAGCGAGGACAGAGTGTGAAGCAGTTGAGCCAGCAGAAAGATAGATATGCATGTTGGTAAAGAGGGTGCACATGCGGGGTATGTCTAAAGCTGCCACAACTCAGAGAGCTTGGATGTTTACTGCCTTCCTCTTGAGAGAAAGGAACATATCAGATAAATATCTGAAAGCTCTGAATATGAAATCTGGGCTCAAAAAAACAACAACATTTATTGTTGTTTCATGTTGACTGACATACAGCTGCATGATATTCAGGTGAGCATAGAGGGAGTTGAGAGTAAGCAGATTGCATGCAGAAAGAAAATAATATTGCTTCCTAGCACCAGCAGTATATAAAGTGGAAAGGTTGAGACAAATATAAACCTTTTTTCACACATCAGGATTCACAATGCACAGGATTTGACACAGCACAACACACCTGGAGCACGTAAGGATTTAGTGCCTTGTTCAAGGGCAGTTCAGTGTTTATAGCAACTATCATGTCACACCTAAAAAATACAGCAGGGGATTGTCTGGTTTAACTGACACTGTGTAGATGTATCAGTCAATGTTGTATGCATAATGTGTAACCCTGCAGTAACAGTGATGACACCCCTGAATAAATACATTCACACGAGTCCCAAGACGGACTGGACTATTTAAATTAGAAGTTTCTGTAACACTTTATAATAACCATCATTTAAAAATGGTAAATTGAAAGTTATTTTACTGTTAAAAAAACAAGAAAATTATAATAAATAATGTTTACTAATTATTTGTATAATTTATGTAATTTTATCATTAGTTTGTGTAATATGAAATAATTAGTTTATAAATTAGATATCGTATCAGAGCTGATACATTCTGATAACATTAGTAAAGTATTTATTATCATTTTATTGTTATTATTATAACCCTTGATTTACTTTATTAAGTATTTGTTAGCGAGGATTACCAAATGATTTGTAAACCTTTAAGAAATCATTTGTAAAACTATTAATTGTCTATCTAAATGCTTTACAAAGTATTTATTAACCATTTAACAAGCTATTATAATCATCAGTTGTAACTTTATAATCGCCATCCAAACATTTTTTTATAGTCGGTTTACAAACCAATTATTAACCATTAACAAATAATAATGAATAATAAAATAATAATAACAAATGCTTATAATGCGTGCAACAATAAACAACAAATTATAGCATTACTAATAATTAGTAAACATTAAAAATCATAATTTCATTGTTTCATTGTAAAATAATTATTAACTGAGTTTAATTAACTATCAATTTACCATTTATAATGATGGTTATTATAAAGTGTTACCGAAGGCTTTTATAGGAGGACGTTGAATCAGAGCGGCTGAAGCTGAAGTCAATCAGAAGACAGATCTGAAAGTCTGATTGTTGGTACGATTCCTCATATCAGACCTTCACAGCTGAAACCATTCCCTTCCCTCTAATAGAGGGCGTTGAAATAAACAAAAAACACACAAATCAGCTTTAGTAAGGACAAGCACTAGCCCTCCACACAATCAGCCTGCCTAAAACAGAGCACAGATACATTGTCCTGATTTATCCAAAATGTCCCATGTGTTGTGTGTGTTGTGTGTGGTATGTAATGTAAGAGGACTGTCAGAGTACAGTGCACAGTTACACCTTCATTTAACAAGTACCGTTTTCATCTTCAGCATGATCTCAACAGCATTGTAAATAAAAGCTGAATAATGCTGCACAAACACCATCAATAACGTTAAAGTGCCTCAGGAAACTGAGCGCACGTGAACAAGGCTTCGGTTCCTCCCACTATAAACATCCTATAAACTGCCATCAATCAAAGTGTTTCCTGTTTTGTGATGCAACGTGCTGTGTGCGACACTGTAAGCTTCTTGTGATATATCCACACTCACCTTCTTCACACTTCTTCGACGTGTGCAAATAGGGATGTTCTGATGTCAACTTCGACGTATATAAAAAACAAAGTTGATTTCTGTCTATGCACATTTTGAAGATCACATTTGGTCTCAAGAAACGCGTATGAGTGAGGCTCCTTATCAGACGGTGTAATTTATTTCAAGCAAATATGTTTCTGTGTTGAAAGCAGAGGGAGATAAAAAAAATAAATCTGGACTTGTGTTTCCAGTGATTATTTTGGTTCTGATAAGTAGTTTGCACATACAGAACTGTGTCCAGGAAAACTCTGGGAGATATCAGCAATATGCATTATTTTCATGTCATAAATGTAATGTATGTATGTATGTATGTATTTTTATGTTTTAATATGGTTATTATCTAAGTTATTTTATTTTTGTGGATAACTTAATATTTGTAAGACAATAAAGAAAGACCATAATATTGAAAGGGGCTTTAATGTGATGAATAATAAAATTCATGAAAGCAGTGTGTTTGGTCAGAGAACAGTTTTATATTTATTTTGTCACGAGTCTGCTGCCGTCAGAACACTAATGATGATAAATCCCTTAGTTACTGTATGCTAGTATAGTATGGTAAGGTTACCTCAGAGGTCATTAGTTTCCATCCTATGGGAACACATATTATATAGTCCAATAATTATCATTACTTTATTTTGTACCAAGGTAATTTGTATAAATTAGAAGAATAACAGCTTCCTCCTTGCAGATTACACTATTATTAGCCGATCTTTTAGTCGCAAACAAATCAGGCAAAGTTGTCATAAAAACCGACACGCTGCATTAGTTACAGGTGTGGTGGTATTGACGATCAAAAGTCAACATTTAGTAGCTCAGAGTGCTAATGCAGTAAGGTCTTTCCGACACACTATGTCCAACAAAGAGCATGAGTTCGTAACTGCGTTCCTTTTTGTTTATTGCAAACAAATAAAATAGATTTACCTTACATGATGCTCTTAGATATTGTAGCAAAACTGGTCTGATTGTAGCTTGGTAGCAGTCAATAGAAAAGAACTACTCTCGCCCTCTCTGTTATAAACAAAAAACTGGTAATCAACAGGGACGCAGGTGATTTTCATTACCCTCTATAGGCCCCGATGGCGTACACAACAGAGACATTGTGACAGGCATGCAACCCAAACAGATATGGAATGGTATAACACTGGATATTTTTGAAAATTGACACACTTGCTGTTTCTGATGCCTTTTGAAAGGCCACTCCAGAGATTTAGTTGTGCACTTCAAGAAAAAAAGTAGCGGCAGAGTAACCTGACTTTTAGTCTCAAGTATAGAGAGCCAAAGTCATGACGTTATGTCCGGGTTATAGCCTCTGTTCCACTAGCTTATGTTACTCAATGCAAAGATATCGCTCATTCCACATTTCTTTCATCTGTCTTTCTGAAAAACTGTAGAGCTTTCCTGTTGTTCAATTTTCATATTCTAACTCAAATTGCCATCCACAACAGCAGTTGCTACTGGAAATTGAAACCTCTATGATTATAATAAAGTAAAACAACAATTACTTTGTGAGCACAAAAAACTACAGCTCCCATGAAAAAAACTGCAATTGCAGCAGTGCAGGTACTTATATGTATTCACCAAAGCTCTCTTCTAAAGTGTTTTTTCAATGTAGCTGTAATCTCTACTGTCTACAGCATTCAGTCTTCTCTGTCCTGCTGTTATGACAGACGTGTCTGAGCTGGACCCCTCAACTCGCTCATGGACTCACTTCCTCTGTCAAGCCGTGATATAGACATTGAATAAACAACGATATTTGATCGTCCTTATTGACATATGAAGTGAGCCACACAGCATACTGTTGAGAAAGGCCCTGCATGTACCGAGGCTGGATTTGTAGTCTGGATTAGTTATTGGTATTAGTAGTACAAATGTGAATGGGATTCTGAATGAGGCTTTCTTACTTCTGGAACAAGACCCAGAAGTTCTCTTAGGGCGCTTTCACAAGCCATAGTCTGCTTGGCTAGTCCGAATCAGAGTGAAATTGATTTTTCACTTTGGCTTGGTAAAGCTCCTAACCTGACCCGTCAGATGATTTGTTACACAGAACAATCTGAGAAGCCGTCATTGGAAACTGTTTGGAAAAGACCAGGCACTTTCAAAAGCATCTTTCCCATCGAGGAAAGCCTTCAGTTCCTTCAGTTCTTTGCTCTTCTTTCAATGAAGAAATACTCTCCAGTTCTGATATAACTGATGCTATTGCAGCATCTACGCTAACCTCTTCAGGAGCCGCCATTGGTGTTTAGAACAAACAGTAGCATCTGTAGCTGCAAGTAGCTCCTCACAGGAGGCCTGACAAGATGGATTTTTGTGTGATATGTGATATGTGATATTGCGAGAATCAAGGAAAGAAAACTTCTCCAGAGCCACATAAGACAATATACAGCCGTTTTCCAGGCTAAATAACACAATAACCCTTTCTTGTCACACACTGTGACAAGAAAGCTTAACTTGACTGCTTACAGTATGTGCTCTGTTCTTGTCTGAGTGTGCTATTTTTCAATAATTTAGTGTTTAAAATGTAGATCTTTTCAATTTCTTACTTTTATGTTCCATATTTATACAATTAGGATCTAATAACTGCTTGTTGCCCTTTCTATTGGGAGGATATACTGGGGTATACAGTAGGATATATAGGAGGATGTCGTCTGGGAAGTGTTTCTCATGCTTTAAAGAAGGTCTTTGACAGAAAGCTCAGTCAAATCTGCTGTGGAGAAAGTATGCAGTGGCTTTTATTCTTTCCACATTGACTGAAAAACCAACAAAGAAGACCCATCATTGGAATAGTTGGCACCCATATTGTAATTACAGCTATTACAGTGATTGCTTTTGACTGCACATAGCCTGGATGTTTTGTTAGGAACCTTCAGATATACCCAGACCAGATAAGACCGCAAGTTTGTGGTCAAGTGTAGACCCTCCCTTACCAGTTGCCGCTTGCGTGCAGAGAGAAATCCTGTTGAGCGTCCTGACTCACTTAAATATTCTGCGCCCTGAGGGAAGCGATGAAGTCACCAAGTCAAGTGTAAGAATGCAAGAGATACACTTTCAAAGTAAACAGCTGTGCAGTAAAAAGGTGCTATTTCAGAGTCCTGCGGTTCTATTCTTATCCAAACATACTGCTCTCTTTCAGGGGGGAGAAAAAAAAAAGAAAGCTTCCTTCGGCGTTCCCGCCTCTCCTCTCTCCTCCGCGGTGCACCATCTGTACGTTGAGCTTAGCGTGCATGCTGCATCTTTTAGAGCACTGGTTTAAGTGAACACACTCTTCATCTCTCTCTCTGTGTATAAATAGTTTATGTGTGGATCTGTTCTTGTAGTGACAACACCATGTGGGAATTGCATGTGCGTGTTTTGTTGTGTTTCTTTTCGCGGGCACATGTATTTAAGTGTCAGGGTGTGTGTTTGCATGCTCGCGTTGACAACAACCTGATGCCAAGGTTGAGAAACCTGCTGAGAGGCATCAACGGTCGCTATAAGCCCCATAGATGTGGGTCAATAGGGGCCTACTACGCCTACTAGTAGGTTTTATCTTCTATTCACATGTAGATCACCGAAAGAAGGTATAAAAGAACCTCTAGTGACTGCAGTAATGATGACAGGAGCAGAAGAGGAAGTCAGGTGCTGTGGTATAAACACAGCGTTTTCACCCAGGAGACTGGAGTTCACATTCTGTGCGAAACCAACAATGTGTATTTATGTTTGTAGTTATTTTAACCAAAAACACAATGTCTTTCCCTAAACTTAACTAAGTGTTTTTTTACCTAAACCTAAAGAAGTTGTAGTTTTATTGCCAACTGTTGTTTTTTTTGCCTAAACCTAAAGAAGCCTTTTTGTTGCGTTCAAAACATAATGTTTCGTTCAGTTTGACACGTTGGAACGTGTTGCTTTTAAGTTTCACTTTCACTTTTACAACGTAGTAGGTGTAGTAGGCCCCTAATGACCGACATATATGGGGCTTATAGCAACTGATAACGCCTATGTAATGGCCTGATAACAGTCGAATCAAGTGCAGCATCCCTGCTGGGTTCTTCCACCAGTAGGCTCCAATGGCTGCCAAATCAAAGTTCAGCTCTATTTTATATAAGACTGTGCAAAATTCAATCAAAATGCTCACCTCTCTTTTTTTCCTGTTTTAACAATTTCATCTGTCATGGAAAGAAATAAATGCCAAATGATCATATGACTATTCAGAACCTGAACAGATATTATAATCCTTGATAAATACTTGTTTAATATCAGATTACTCGAAAGAAGAAGGAAAAAAAACATTAATCTTCATGAGAATAGCTCTCGCCTGTGAAGAAACACCAGGCCTGGACTTGTGTGTTGAGTTTATTTGAACAGTGGCTGTTATTTTGATAGAGAGCAGGTCCCAAAGTGACTGCCGATTTGAGCTGAAACAACATTATGCTGGTGAATGAGATTTATTGTGTTATGATCCCTTGGCATGAACTAGCAGGTCCGCATCACTTGTTAGACATTCTTTAATGTTTTCAAGGACATGGTCAGGTTGTTTTGCAATGATGCCTAAATGGACACTCACTATGCATATAAATAACATGTAGTGACATGTGCGTCTTCACTGTGCGGAGCCAAATGGCTTCTAAAACCACTGTATCACCTTGTAAATTGAAAATGTGTAATTCTTCACCTTTTTTTCCATTAGTGGGGAAAATACACCAGTTTCTCTGTTGTTCTGGTTTTCCCAGGACCCTTTGGCGCTGCATACCAAACTGTCAACAGGTATATTAATTAATCTTAACCTTAATTGCTTAATTGATATTGTTGTTTTCTGAGATGACTGATAAAATGTTTTAATAACTCAGATATCCTCAGTAAACAAACTAATTAAAGACATAAATTGTGCATATTCCTGCAAGTAACAAGACCACAGCGTGCAAGCTGTAATCAGTGTTTCTGTAACTGCTGGGCATGGGTGCGTAAAATATGCAAGTGTGCAAGAGATAGCAGGAGAGAGCATACCTCTGTCTTTCTAGCGCACTGTATATTTGTGTATGAGCATTTGTGCATGCAAGTGTTTGTAGGCATGAGTGATTTTGTTAAGAGTGTGTGTGTGTGCTTTGTGATCGACTGATCTGGTACTTCTTGAGGTTTAAACTTTATCACTGGTCACCTAAACAGAGGTTAGTTTAACCAAAAAATATGCAGAAACCAACCAAAAAGTAAATAAACAATAAGCTGCAGAGCCAGAGAGATGGCAAGGCAGTGTAAATTGTAAAGATAAAAAAAAGACACGTAGGAAGCTGAAGATAAGGAGATAGACAGGCCAGCTAGCTGATACAAGCTTGATGGGAAATAAATGTTCTCTTTGCCTTTTCCCTCAAGGGTGGTTTGAAAAAAACAAATGTGAGGGACCAGTCCCTACAAGTAAACTCCTGAGAAAGAACACTGAATACTGAATTATAACAACAGTAATCTTCATATGCTGTGGGAACATGCCACATGTCAACACATTCTCACTTCCACAAATACAACACGTGGTCAGTGGCCCGACGCTTCAAACCATGACGCTCTCCTGAAGGTATCCCTCTAGTGTCAGTTTAGGATGTATCGGACAATGTTGCAGTTACTGCTCATTACATGCAAACAGTGTCTTTTCCAAATAAACTTCCAGAGTAGGTTTACTTAATTTTTAGGTTTACTTACGGAACAAAACTACTTGGTTAGGCTTTGGAAAAGATTGTGGTTTGGGTTAATACTGTATGTGTGTTTGTTAAAGGTAGTGTGTAGGTTTTGGTGGCATCTAGTGGTGTGGTTGCAGATTGAAACCAATTGAGTACCCCTCCCCTCACTCCTCCCTTTCCAAGACTGCGGTAACGTGAGCCGCCGAGAGCAATACCGCAGTAACGCCGTTCGCCTTGCTCAGAGGCCATCTTAACCATGATAACACTACTTTTCTGAACCGAAGTCAGACATGACCGCAGTTTCACAAGCGTGTCAGAGAACTACAGTATGAACTACAGTATGTTGACCATTGACGTAATGAATGACTTCACTGCCTGCACTAAAAAGATGTTACATTGGTGTTTATTAAAGCTCTGGATGTTCTGCACTGGATTAGGATATGTAACTTTTTTATCTACACTGAGCTACAAATATCTGCCAGTTTTTGCTCAGATAGCAAGAGCATCATTCAAATGGTTCCATGAATCAGTTGTCCATAGGGCCTACTTTCAAGAAAACTAGTCATACTGAGCTGCCCAGAGTACTATCCAGTTATAAGGGGACTTGTAGCAAAGTAATATTAGCAAGTGCTTTTTTCTATTGCATGGTTTATTCTTAATAGATTGCGCATGACCAGTCACTCCAGATTCCGTAAGGACTGCTTAAAATGCACGTTAGTAAAGTTTGGAAGCACTGCAATCCCTCATTGTCATTTTAGACATACCACATCAGCATACTTGGCTCTTTCTGAGGATAGATCAGAGAAGACCACACAAGTGGATAGTTTAATCCAATTAGTTGAAGCAGACCGACCATCTGAGGTTGAATCAGTTCGAAATTATCTGCTATCGAGTTATTCGGTCATCAACTTTAATGATGTGAATGTACATTCTCCAGTACGCTGGAGTATTTCAGTTTCAACTTTATGAAAACCACTTTTAAAAATTCTTTTCCAAGACATTTCTGTCTAAAGATAGGTCTTGTGTTTTGATAACTAATTCATCGTTCTTATACCTTGTAGAATTGCTCCATTCCAAATTAAAATTCAATGTGACAGGAACAGGGAACATGCAGGAACATCCACATTATCTCATAGGACCTGTCTTGTATATAGTCCTTTCAGCTTCTTTACAAATACTTGATCTGCGCTAACACTGCAGTTTGATCTGTGTTACTAATTCATGCCCTCTTCCACCAGGGAAGGATCGAAGAGGAAACAGGGATCATTTTTTGTGGGCCTTCTCTCATGAATTATTGAGAGCGGAGGCCAACGAGTACATGCTTTTAACACCATTTGCAACATGTTCCGCTCGACCTAAGCTGACACTTGCTCCACTGGATTTGAGTTCCACTTTCTTGAAGCCTGACAGGGAATGAGATGGTGGGGAGAAATGCTATGGGCCTGCTGACGCATTCACTTTAACTCAAGCCTTACACACACACACACACACACACACACACACACACACACACACACACACACACACACACACACAGCAATCACGTCCTTGTCAGCTGGGGAGATGGGGAGTGACACAAGGAGCAATTTCCTAAAATATTGATCAGTGAGGGTCAAACATTTCCTCACAAGAAGGGCTATATATGGAAGAGGGCCAGCGGTTTTCCTCAGGAGGAACCTTTAGCTGTACTGAGGCACTGGTAGAACTGGTTGAAATATTGCACTTTGAGCTCAGCTAAGTAGAGAACAGCAAATGTTTGCAAGTATTTGTATGACTGCTGCTTGGCTAAAATGCGGACTTTGAATCAGGACAGTACTTTGGCAATGACTGATGATGTTTCATATGTATGAGAACAAAAGTACAGACAAGAATGCATAGTGAGAAAGAACTGTTTCAGGTGCATATTGACAGCTGCACAGCTCAGTAATCATCGCCTCTTCAGCAGTACAAAACATCTGTAATTAGTGATCTAGCTTGCAAAGCCATTTCCAGTGCAAAGCTTCCCACCATGAATTCCTTTTACAAGTGCATGACCAAACGTAAGCGAATGTACATGATTAGAGTAGTTAAGATATTAATAATTGCATGAACATGACCTATGAATGTTTGATGCATCCAGTGGTGGTGTTGTGGTGGTAAGACGGCTTAAATATAAATCCATTCCTGACCTTGCATCTACAGCAGGATTTTTTAATTTTTTTTATTTTAAAAATACTAATTGCTGAAGTTGTTGATGCATTCAAATTGATCGACTGTCACAGAGCTGTCACATATATGTCACATGAGATTTTCACTAAACGATTATCGCGGGCTAAATAATAACAATATTGACAGGATATATAGAGAAATTTTGAAAATAATAATAATGTTATCAGTCAAATTCATCTTCAACTGTGTATATTGTGCGTTTCGATTCTTTTTTTTGCAAATGAATTACACTCGAAATACGAAAGTGAGGAGGCGGAGAGAGAGTCTGTAACCATATCTGTACAAAAATGTACAGAGAAGATCCTTCCCCTACGATCACATCTGTAAAGAATAGTTGGACTATTTGGGGAATTATTAAACAATTAGTATTTCTTGGCTGGGTGTTTTCTTTAAAATGAAAATATTTTTGCACAAATTAAACAAATGAGATTCAAATGTTATTAGTGAGCTTTAGCAGGTGGATTTTGTTATACTTTGGACAGCGCAGGCTTGCTTTTTCTCCCTGTTTCCAGTCTTTATTCTAAGCTAAGTTAACCAGCTGCTGGCTGTAGCTTCATATCGGACGAATAGACTCATGTAATGTTCAACAAGAAAGCAAATAAGTGTATTTCACAAAATGTCGAACTATTCCTTTAATCTCAGGGGACTGGCCTCAGCTGAATTAAAAAACACATGTGAGGGTGGCTGATATCTTGATTATTGCCCCCAAACAAAGGAATGTACTTAATGTGCCATTAATCGTTGGTCTTTTTTGTGTGCATTCTTCCCTCATCTGTCATGCATTCTCTTTGTAATTGCTGGAAACCCTCTACCACCCACCGTCCCAACCACCACATATACACTAATACAGCCATCATGGAAGTCCTCATCAACATCCTTTGGCAGGAACTGGCATACCTGTTATAATCTCATACTATTCATGCTTTGTCCATCAAGAATCTTGGCTGTTTTAGAAAAATTGTGACTCAGCAGGCCAGGGCGCCCTCTATTCACCCACGCCGTTGACAGCTAGACAATATACGTGCCTTAGGTAATGTTCACTCTGCTCTTGTTGATCGTTATAGTTTTCAACTTGAAGGTCTTAATCTCACAAGTGGCCATTCTGACAAGTCACACTATCTTTGTACTTACCACTTCCTCCAGCAAAACAAGTATGTTGGGACAAGCAGCGCAAGCCTCCCAATGCTTTCCAAATAAACTTAAATTTGAATGTTGGCCTTGACTGAAAGCAACATAGAAATTAGCCCACTGGATTAGCACTGGTAGCTAACTGCATAGGATTCTACTTCCAGGGCAACTTGTCCCCTAACTATACTAACTGCCTATAATATGTGCATGCCTGGTTTTGTGCGAGGCTATGGGTAGCTGTCAGTTTAGTGCTTGCTCAATAAGTAGCAGCAAACATAAAGAAAGAAAGTTCAATCAACAATAATTTATTACGTGGTGCATGATAAGATGAATAGTGCAAAGTCTTTGGTGATTAGATTCCATCGTGATGTAGTGTATTAAAGAAGGTAGTGATGCTGTAGTGAGACTAGGTACATTCGCTCTTAGAGTCCAGACACTGGTGCTGGTGGTGAAGGGAGTTGCTGAAGGTCCAATGAAGGGGTGTAGAGCAGGACTGTTCACTGAGTATGATGAAGACTGGAGATGATGGGGTGAACTAGAGTACATAGACAAAGAGCTAACTCAATTGGAAGAACAAAGACAAAGAATGGATTCAGAGGAAGAAAGGCCACGTTGGACCGTCCCCCAGAGCTTAGTACCTCCGGAAACTGGTGATGTTCCCGCGGTCATTACTCTCCAAAGCTTGCTGAACTTTGCTGCAAAAGGTGGGACCCGTTGATGCCAGACTTGGAATATATACTGTAGATGTGATCCCAGCTGCTACAACAAATGAATTTGCTGCTCTGATCAACATTGCGGTTGGGGATACTGTGCTTCACCTTCTAAAAATCAACTGGAAGAAAAGGCAGAGGCTGCCTTGACTAAACATTCAGCCCTCCATAGCAATTTACCTCGCACAATCATGCTATATTTGTTATTACTGCAGATGAATGGCAGGTAGCTTGGCTAGCCGGCAAGTTGCCCTGGAAGCATATTACATAATCCAATGTAATATCTTTGATTACTTGTGTAAAAAAATGTTTTTAAAAAGTTATTTGGAAAGCTTTAGGAGGGTCGTGAGCTGTGTAGGCCCACACTCTGCCATCTTTAATTCAAGTAGCTTTAAAAAAATGTTCTCATCAAACTTTTATCTTCAATAAATTATATAAATGAAATAATTTTACTTTGCTTTAACACGTCATACATGTACAGTATCTTTATTCGTCTCTCTCTCTCTCTCTTTTTCTATATTTTTCTCTGTAGTTGTATGGACCTCAGCCTTCTCCTTTACAACCCCGGCTAGCGTCCCGCTTTGATCAGTTATCTGCCCCAAACAAGTTAAATTGCTGCTTCAACAACCAAGCCTTAAAAACATCTGAGACAGTATACTTACTACTAATTTCGGCATTAATAACGCAACGAGGGACAAGCAGTGGTACCCTTTAATCTTAAGCTTTTCAGAGGCTTGTTTTTATGGCCCTTCTCCTTTCCACCTCCTACCTTCTTCTTTACTTTACTGACCCATGATGGACTGCAACCCACGATCTTCTACCAGACCAGACATTTAAGCCTCAGAGAAAGGGTGTGTATGGTTCTATAGTAAGATCTGACAACTAGTGGTTAGCCGAACGATTTCATTTGTGGGTAATTTCTCATTTGTAGTCTTTTAATGCCTTAGATATTCTCCTGTGACCTGTTGAGCATCAAAGGATTATAACGAACTCTAAGGATCAGCGGAGGAGTTAAAGTAACTCAGTGGAACTGTTGGTGGTCTGGCCTGATTCTGTTTAGCTTGAGTGAGCTGCCTGTGTACATGGAACAAGAGTTACACTACGTAACCTTTATAATGCCATTATAAACAATGCAAATACACAATATATGGGTCCTTTGTTTACAAAGAAAACCTTACATTTCACTAATTCACATCCCCATTAGGATATAGTTCTGCCCCACCGTCAGCGGGGCTCAAAGGGTACAGATGACCCAGGTCCAAGGCCCATGAAAAGGTCAAAGATCTAAGGCTACAACTATTTGCTTACTGAAAATGAAATAAAAGTTACATGAATAACACATTCATTAATACCACACCCTGCACTTATTGTGAAAATGGTGCGGTTGAGTTTCGTCATTTCCTCTGTGGTGGCTCACAGCGATTGGCTCTATGTCGGCTTGAAAGGCCCGGGGTGAAGGTGGCTCACTGCTCAGGCCGTGAGCTTTCCAGCAACCCTTATCTGGACCTCACCTTGTGGGTGTAACTACAGTTTTACAGCTAGAATGAAGACACTGATATCAAAGGAAACTAGATGACCAGCACCATTTAGACATTATGGCACAGGAATTCCAGTTATCCGTTCCAATGAAGGTCAAAATCTTTATCATCATGGCTTTAGCATCAATCATGGTCATTACCAAAACTGTTGTCAGCTGTATGCATAGCCTTGATGACGACTTAAAAGAGTTTTCCTCCTTGTCTTTATAGTTGGTAAATATCAGGGGTGGTATTCACAAAAATATGAAGAATTAATGGGCATGTCAGTCTTGACTCCAATTCACCAAGCTTTCTAGCACTAAAACCAGCTCTTCGGTGTGTGAGAAGATAGAGGTAGTCCAGAGGATTCCTTTTATTATTATTTGCCATGCACCGTGAAGACCTAATCGCAATCGGTTGGCTGCTGCCAGAAACACTGCCATCTCAGCAAGCCATCTTGACGGTGCTGACCTTAGAGGGAATGGAGTCCAAAATGGAGAAGGCTGTAATAGATTAGCTATGTGGCATCACCCACTTTTATTTTACCCAAACTGCCCCATAAAAGAGCCATATTTTATGAGTTATTAGACAGGAGTTGATGGTATAAATACATCTTTTAATAAACTGTTAGTCAAGCTTGTTAACTGATAGGAAATGAGGGTGTGATTCTTCTTCTCTACGGATGGAGACAGTGTCAAAGAAAGGGTGTGAGAGTTAATTCGATGTAGGTTAATCAGTAGCAAGTTGCGCCGAGGCAGAGGCAAAGATGTGTCCTTAGGCCATTTCTAATACCTTACATAGAGTTCATCGCGCATGCTGTCTCTGCACAGACCTGCCGGGGCTGAGCTCACCCTTCATTCCTCACATTCTTCCCTCCTCCGTTCCCTCCTGTCCATCCCTCCTGTTTCTCTCCCATGATCCCGCAGGGCAACCCTGTCTGCAGACTGTGGTACAACGTGGGCAGACATTGCCAGGAACAGGCTGGATCACCTGGCCTTTATTTTATTTACTTTGTGCTTGTACAGTTCTGTCATGCTCTCTCTCACACAGACACTGGTTCTACTCATAAAGAATGTACAGTATACAGTATACTGTATAGTACTCTTACTTACATCATATGACTGAGAAATGCACTCAATAATTGATGTCTGAGTGCACTAGCACATCTCTACAGTATCTCTTGCAACAGCGTTCCAATTTTGGTATCACTTTGCTTTGCAACAGAAACAGACATGATCTGTTTGTCTGCAATGTAGCCTACATGTCTGTGCCTCTAACTGCTACCTCTGAAACACACACACACACACACACGCACACACACACACACACACACACACGCACGCACACACACACACACACACGCACTGTTTCTCACTTTTTTGCAGACATACAGCATACAGTACATTCCATGTGTTTAACTAAAGGGAAGAGTGTGAGGAATGTAGCCTAAAACTTTCACCTTCTGTTTCATACAGGTGTGACCGGAGCTTTCATGTCCCCCACCACCCCAACACCCCCTCACCCCCCGCCCCACAACACCTCCACCACATCACTTAACCCTGCAGATGCTACTCCTTTTTCTTCCAGTTTAACTCAAAGGTGCTTTACTGACCTCTAGTATTAACATATAGAAGCAAATAAGAGAAGGGCACACATCATTTCTCTCTGCCACTCCTCCCTTCTCTTTTTGATGTGACAGACAGAGGCGATCAGGTGCAGATTAAGTGGAGAATCAGTGATGAGGACAGATTTGAACATGTCAGACGGGGAGTGCCAAGGCTTCGCTGCTACCACAGTGTTCAAACCTGCCCCACGCTGAAGGCGGGTGTGCAAGTGCACATGTATATCTGCGTGTGCACACACATACAATCTTTTCAAAGTATGTATTTCTGCAGACAAGGGACCTCCCAGTGGATGAGACCTATAAGCCACGAGTAGACTTCCAAACGCAAAGTCTTTGGTCATTAATGTTGGTCATTAATGTCTATACAAAGGGGGCTACACTCTTTCTACACTAAATATGAAAAGACATCTTCTCTTTTGGCCTTTGACCCATTTCAAAATGATGCTTTTGAAAATGAGGACATAATGCCTTCATGGAGTGGGTGCTGTGTAGCCGAAATGTTAAGAAACAAACATTCTGTGGCCTCCAATTGTGATTGCTCACTTCAAATGCCATTATAGCTACAGGGTTAATTGTATATACTGTATAAGAGTCTACAGCCATTTATCTTTCTGAGGCTGTACTTATGTGCAGCGGTGCTTTGAGCTGAACGCCTACATCAGCATGCTAACATGCTCCCAATGACAATGCTAAGCAGGCATAATGTTCACCACATTCAATATCTTAGTTTGGCATTAAACACAGAACACAATGTACCGCTGAGGCTGATGGGAATGTCATTAGTTTATTTAGTCATACACTAAAGTGATGAATTGTGACCTGATTGTGGCGCTAAATGAAAATTCAAGGGATCACAATAGGGAGAGACGTTCATCCTTTTATTTCATGACAATCCATCCAATAATTGTGGAGTTATATCATTCTGGACTAAAGTGGTGGACAGACCGACGACAAAGCCACATTGCCGTCCTAAAAAGTCAAGAACAGCAGTATTATTATCAGTTGTTTCAGCAGCATAATAATAGCCTTCAGCTATAGCCTATTTGAAGATCTCGTCACAGTATGACATTATGATCACCACAAAAGATTATTTACAAAACTGTAAGTTTCACTCTGAAAATCCCAATAAAAAGATTTACAAAAAGTTACCACGCCACCACCATTACCATCTTTCAAAGATGTGTGGAATATTGTTTGTGGTAATCCATCTGGCAGGATGGCTCAGATGAATCTGTTCTGTCATTACATTTTCTTGAGTCACCATAATAGATTTACGTTATTACTGAAATGTAAGATGATCTACGACATTGAATGTGTGAGCTCGTGTGTCAAAGAGAATGAGACAATTTGTGTAATTGTGTGTTGAGTGTGAAGCATGAGGTGTACGAACAATCACCCTTCTTCATCAGCAGCACCTGAACATGATGACATAATGTTTGACCACGCTACATCCCTACCTGCACCAGATGTCTTCTGAACAGCATTCCTTTATGTATGAGGCAGCCACTGCTGGTGTCTCACCACCTCTCTACCACTGACATGATCGCACCTCCTGGATGACGTGTGTGTGTGTGTGTGTGTGTGTGTGTAGGAGGATTGTGAATTCTTTCTGATGTAGTGAGTGGGCATTCATCTTACGTGATCTGCCCAATACAATGACACACACACCAGACATCTGGAGGGCTGTGCTTTTATTGGGGTTATGACATAAAGGGTATACTCTTACAGGGATCAACTAACGGTGTACGCGTGCATGAATGTGTGTGTGTGTGTTTGCATGTACTTGCATTCATTCATTCACTGGTGTGTGTGTGTATTTTCACTCATGCACGTGTGTGCCAGTATGTTGGGAACAAAGAGATCAGACGCAGAGAGGGAGCATTTAAGAGTTCGCCTACCTCCCAGTGTCACAGCAATAGCCTTCATCTCACCCAGAGAAAACCACAACAGAGGATCAGGGGGGATACCTCACTGGCACATGACTGATAGCTCCCGCCTAAAGGGGAATTCCACCCTAAAACTGATTTCATGCACAGGTGGGATATACGGCAGCCACCTACTCTTTTATAGTAGTCCTTAGCAGCTGGCAACCGAATGCGGTTCAGTTTGAATACATGAAAACACCACTGAGGAGGAGCAGCTGATGTGTGATGACTACCTCATCTTAGCTAGTCTAAATAATTGTTGGGTGGAAAGAATGAGCTTTTTAGACATCAATAAAGGAGATATTTGGCCTGTTACACTTTACTCAAGACTGTGCTTTACTATGTTATCAAAGGACAAGGAGTGAGGAAACTTATGTCCTGTTTATAGTGATGATTTTACTTGCATCAAGCCATATTACCTTAATATTTAGCAATAAACCCAATAAAAATTACATTAAGAAAAGCTAAAACACCAAATAAGCCACTAAGCCTTTTTCCTATATTGACATTGTAATAATTTATTTGCAGTTACAGTATTTTATCAGCAGCAAAAGTGGATCAGACTCTTGGCTGAATCACACTTTTGTGATTCATTCAGAGATTAATGATAAGGAATTAAAATCCAGGGTGGAATTTCATTTACACCTAAACTGATTTACTTTGACCCTGGGGGATCTGAGGATGTAATTATACTGGCATGTATGAAATACGTCTTTTATTGAACTTCTGTGGGATGGTTTAGTCATTTGGCAGTACTTTAGTGAGCTGAAATAACCCCTTATTTTTGTGGAAGTGTAATAGAATGGGTCTTTGTGTCGAGCTGATGTACAGATAACAGAGGAAGAGTTGTTGTTTTTTTTTGCTGTTGTCAGTTGTAAAGAATGAATCCATCCATTTGTTACGTGTTGTACTTTGAGACACTTTCAATTTAAACTTTCAGAAAACTGACTTAGGACAGAAACATTATGGAGGAATAAAAAAAGTATATCGGAGAAGAGCTGCCAAAAAACGTTGCAAGTAACCCTACAGAGAGCAAGGACTCAATTGAGTTGGGCAAATCCCTTTATTCGACTAAGTAATGAATTAACTTTTGGTATTCATAGCCAAACTATTAACTAACTAAAATCATTTTAGTTGATTAGATTGATTAAATTTTGGATATTATAAGCAACAATTCTTCATATCTAAATGGATAATTGTTCACCGTGCAGTGCATGCTGCATAACCACAATATCTCAGGTTTGATTCCAAGAACCTCTGTAGCATCTGTCCCACCTCTCTCTCTCTTCCCTTTGTCTGCCTCTTCAATATGACTCTCCAACAAAGGCAAAAATGCCCAAAAATAATATGTCTGTGGTCGAGGTTAGGAAAACATCACTGTTATGGTATATGTGAGTTTGTCAAAGACAACTACGCACCCCAGACTCATTTCAAAGTTTTTGAATGTTTGAGGTTTGTTTGATGAACAGAGGAGAGTGATCTAGACGACTACAAGAGGATGCTTGTCAAGTTGTTGGACGCATTTGAACAAATATCCAATACTGTCACGTTTCTTAAAGTCATTTGATTCATCTTGTTATTATAGGCGTTACAGGTCATATTGGAAAAAGCTCTGTTCAGGACTATAGCACACTGCCTGGGTGGGAGTTGCTCCTATCTCAGAGTTCAGGTTAACATTTGTGGCTTTGTCCTGCACTTTATTAGATTTGGGGAAGTTTAACAGATTAATATATATTTTTCTGAATATTTGTGCATCATTACTGTAAATCGGGCTGAGTTAGCATGATATCATCTACATCAAATACATATTTTGCAGCTTGTTATTTTCAAATGAGTCGCCTGCAATATTGGCGAATTGAGAAATCTGCTTTTTTTCTACCTCTGTCTGAAAATTACGATGAATTTTGAGTTGTAAATTTCCCACCTTTATGATTGTATATGTGCCATGCTAGAATGTAAAGCTTGGCAGGTGTAGCAACTGTAACTGAGAGGGTCTTAGTGAACGGTCAGTTCCCAACCTCTCAACATCATCCATCCATCCATCCATTCATCCATCCATCTAACCACTCACTAAGGGCATCCAGTGCAGTGCAAGCCTCTAATCTGTGGGCCTGAGCAGCTGCTGCCTTGTGGCTGACAGGCAGCAGGGCTCTTATTATTGTACACACACACACACATGCACTCACACACATGCAAGCGCACACACATGCACATACACACATGCGTACACCAAAGTCCTCTAATGTGGTAGGCCAGCTGCCAGTGGCGTGCCTTCCCCTCACCAGTGTGACCCAAACACTGCTGCTGCAGCTCCCGGTGCCACTGCTAAACTCAGGGGACTTTCCAGTGGAGAAGAAGTGAGAGAGCGAGCGCCGGGATCAAGAGATGGGAGGGGGAGATAAAGGCAGTGGGGAGAGACTGCACGGTGGCTTAAAGACAAATAAGGAGAGAAAGAACAAAAAGGGGAAAAAGTAGTAGTGATAACATAAAAAGGTGGAAAATGACAGTAGATTAGAAAAAGAGGATGAGAAGTGCAGAAGAGTTTTAGATGTTGAAAATCGTGGAGAGCTCAGTCCAGATCGGATGATATTGACATGGCTGAAACAGGTAAAAGATTTGATCATTTTCAGGTGTAAAGATACCAACACACCAACATGGGACCGAGTCTTCATGAACATTGGACCGTTAGGGGCCAAGTGTTATTTTCAGCAGATCTCAAGAGAAGCTGATCTGCGCTGTTGTCATAACTTGCTCATCTTTGTGCAGGCTTTAGTAATTACATCCTCTAGCACAGAGCAACTACACATTGATCCAGTGGTTTTCAATCAAGAACAGTTTGTCACATAGAAATATGCAGCACAAAGGACTGAAATTCCCCCAGCTGTTGGTGCCTCATTCCAGATGTTTGGGATCTGGATCTTCGTCCTTTAGGAGATTCAGCCTCTGCTCTTGTCTCTCTCTCCTTCTATGTGCATGTTTCTTTTCTCCTATCTGTATGAATGTTGTGCTTTTAGTCTTTCCTCTTCCAGGTCTCCGTGGTGCAGAGGAGGTTGCGTGGCTCTGGAAGTTGCTTAACATCCTCCGGGATCCATATTCTTCAAATTTTATGTTTACAATTTATCTATAATTTTGTCATCCTATGTCAGTCTATTCTGTACACACAACATCTATTGCATGTCTATATGTACTGGAAGAGGAATCCCTCCTCTATCTGAGGTTTCTTCCACTTTTTTCCCTGTTAAAGTTTTTTTTCAGGAGGAGTTTTTCCTTAACTGGGTCTAATGGAGAAGACCCACTTGAAGCGAACAAATCACCTCCACCACTACTCGCTTATCTCGGCTGGGCCTATCATTGCTTGCAAGCAGCTTGTTCATTAAACATTATGTTGATAAGCAATAAAGTTAAAAAATGTTTAACTTTATGCAAATGTATTTTTTTGTGTTGGTGTTCAGTCCCGAGTTACCTGGAGTCCCACAATGTCTTGCGAAGCGATTTGCTTGTCTCCCATAGAAATTAAAGGGGGTGAACATTGCATCCCACCATCTTCAGTGGGTCTTTACCTTACAGGAAAAGAGGGTGTTGTATGTTGTGCAGATTGTAAAGCCCCATGAAGCAAATGTGTGATCTGTGACATTGGGCAATATAAATAAAAATGGCTTGATTTGACTGGGGTTTGAGTTCCGCGTCCTTCTTCGGTCTAGGCTACTAAAACACGTTGCATTCTTGACTTTCATGAACTGAAAACAAACTGTGAAAGGGTTAAAGTTGTAAGATGAAAACACAAAAAAACGTAAAACTCCCAGACCAGACAACGCCGTGGTAGTGACCTGTCAATCACAAGGTAGCCACGCCCTAAAGCATCCTCTGCTTTATGGTCTATTGGACTTTAAATGGGACCATAATTTACTAAATGAGCATCCTGCTGTATTGAAGAAGACTTGAAACGTTAATGTTAACGAAAATGTTTACTGAGGTAATAAATCAAGTGAGAAATAGGCTCATTTTCTCATAGATTTCCATACAATTAGACTTCTTTTTGCAACCAGAGGAGTCGCCCCCTGCTGGCTATTAGAATGAATGCAAATTTAAGGCACTTCAGCATGAGCTTCACTTTTCAGATCTGGATGTTCAGACCCAGCCCGTACATTAGCTTTCCTAAACAACCCTAAAATAGATTAGATTTATTTCCCTCAGTATCATTGTACTAGCCGACTGTTCCATTCTAGATCCATATTAAGGCTACATGGCCATTTAATCATAAGTGTACTGTACCAGCAAGATGACCATTCAATTACAAGCATGCTAGCTAAATGGCCATTGGAGAACTTGGATGGGAATGTCCATGTAGATGCATCAGTCCAACTGTTCCCTGCCCAACCCTGCAGCCCAGCCCAGCCAGCAGGCTGCACATCTGCTAGTGAGGTCAGCAATCTCTTCCCATCGCAGTAACATGAGCATGATGGATGCCTTGGCCACAGAGGTTTTCTCCGTGGTTTCCTCCTCTATAGAGCTCAGATCCAGACTCTCTGTCCGTCTCTGTGATCTCTCTTTCAGTTATCTTCCCGCTTGCTGTCTTTAGCGAATATGTCATGCTCAGAAACATGTATTAATTACTCCATCTCCTAATGCATTTCTCTCTCTCAGTGTGTCCCTCTATGTGCTTGTCAGGTTTGGGACCATGAGGAAAGTGTTGGGCAGGGCTAGGCAGGGCTAGGTCTATATAAAGAAAGCCGGGTAATATCTGTCATATGTTCTACATCGCCATGGGTTGGCAGTGGTGGAAAAAGGGTTTTAACAGAGGCCTAAAATTCTCATTATGGCTGAACTGTGAGAACTGCATAATGGTTTGTAGCACTGTGGACTTCCACAAAGTGAAATGTAGGAATTCATCATTATTAAACTTATTTTCTCTAAGATATGGAGCAGCATTTGTGAGTGTCACTACTGGCAATGTAGGGAAACGGATTGGACCCAAATGCAGACAGATGAAGAAGCAGAAGGATGAATTCAGTGATTTACACTTTCCAAAAAAGCTTAGAGTGATCAAAAGCTCCAAATGACAGAGGGTCTGACAGACAGCTAACAGGCAGGTAGCAAGGAACTGACAACAGAACAAAGGAAGTAGGCCAGTATATGTAGTGACTGACTAATGGGGAAGTGGGAACAGGTGAGCAGAGGTCTGCTGGTGAGTGCAGGGCTATCGAGGGACAGGTGAAATTAATCAAAGAGGCGGGAAACACACTAGGGCAGGAACTGAACTGACAGGAGAAGTTAAGTCTTTCAAAATAAAACAAAAAAACATGAATACATGACAAGAAACAAAGAAAACATGACCTTAAAGCAGAGCAGATCATGACAGTTAGAGCTTGTGAGGAAAACATTTGTCTCTCTCATACGAACAGTGCTTGGCTGTGTAGTGGTTTGGGTGTAGTAACCACCTGGTATTCCAGCAGACAGACACACTGGTCCAACAAGCATTTTTCAATGCGCCTGAGTGTATTATTAATTTGATCCAAAAACATTTGGGAAGTCTAATAGAGCCATATGATTAGTTTACTTTAGGTGGTTTATGCCAAAAGGTAGTCATCCGGCTCGGATGACTACGTCCACTTCTGACGTCTATTACCACCACTCTCCTGATTTGCATGTTGCCCGTTGAAAACTAAGACAGATGAAATCAGATTTGTGATCATAGACATCGACATCAAGATGCATTGGATGAATGTTTTGCCTTGTATAAGTTCTTGATGACTCAGTATTAATGCCTAAAATCAAGGCTTTATTGCCACATGTAGAGTATGAAACTATGAAGCCATGAGCAGTGGTGTGTCTGCTCTGTACTGTACTGTGTGTTGCACATTCCAGCAGCATAATGCTGCATTGAGGACACTGTTTACAATGCACCAGAGACCTTTGTATCTAGTTACAGTAAGATCGGTGCTAGAACAACTTGTAGATTTGTAAAAGCTGACTCACTTGGGCAAGCTTACCATGCAGAACTATGAAAACATTTGATAAGACTAACAAAACATCTCACCAGTCATAAGCAAATGAAGCAGAGAAACGTTGTTTCTTGTCCTCATTGATGCCAACAGGTACAAAGTAAATAATGAGTTGCTTGAAATATGCTTTGTTTTGAGGCTTTTGTGGTTTATGAAATGAATGCCGGGAAGGATCAATGCCCCTTAATGTTTTGAAAAGGTCACGTTGAATCACACATTTGTAACCTAACCTCAATTTCACCGTTCCAGCATTTGAAAACATGACATTGTGAAGGGTCAATGGGATGAGCATCCCCCCGTCTTTTGTAGTACAAAACTCGTTGTCACTCTTGTTCACGCCATGTATTAGACTTCCATTCACATTTCACTCAAGTGGAGCGTGTACAATACACACACACACACACACACACACACACACACACACACACACACAGCATGGTGGCCAGCTGTGTCTGTTCATGGGAGGTGACGGTCTGATCAAAGCAGTCGTCTTGTCATCCCACACCAGAACTGATCACACACACACACACACACACACACACGCACACACACACACACACACACACACACAGGCATCAGGATGTTGTTAATCAGTAGCAGTGGGAGCTGTTGAGGAGGGGAAGGAAGGAGACCCAAAGAAGAAAACCCTTTTTTACATGTGATGTTCACATGGCTGTTTTACGAAGCCTGCAGGCCTGCAGGTGTCAGTGGTAATTTATTTTTACCCGGTGCACACAAATTAGTTAACTGTGCTCTTGAATTAATAATGCATGACACAAATACAACAAGAAAACGCTAATCTTTACAGCTATAGCCAAGTCAGTTTAGCTACTTCTAAATGTCTGATACTTTTGTATAAAGTATGGAGTGTGGTGGTATTAGATGCAAGAATGAAATCAATTATTTGAATTTGAATGTTTTAAATTAAGACACATGATTAGTTTAATTAAAAAAATATCAGCTTAATTGCAAGATCTAGTTAATCCATTGGGCTATTTCATCCAGAACCCTACAATCATCTAAATAAATGGGTAAAACAGGTCTGTTGCATGAAGCTACATACATTTCAATCACACAAGGAAGACAAAATGTACATAGATTTCATTAAATCAACAGATTATATACACTTTAAAGGACCATTGTGTAATAATTAGGGGGATCTATTGGCAGAAATGTAATATAACATTAATAACTATGTTTTCTTTAGTGTAAAATCACCTGATAATAAGAACTGTTGTGTTTTTGTTAGCTTAGAATGAGCCATTTATATCTACATACAGACCAGGTTCTCTTCGCAGAGTATGCCATGTTTGCACAATGTGCGATGTTACTCGCACCCGTCGCCACCGCTCTCTCTTTCTTGCTTCACCACTCACTTCCTATGCACACACACGCTCTAGACACTGACTCTGCTCCAACTGCCTCTAGAGAGGGTCATTCACGTTTTCACATCAGCCACCGTAGTTGTCCTAAACTTTTGGTACTTTTGGCTTCCGTTGGTTGCAATCTGCAACCTCACCGCTAGATACCACCAGATCCTACGCACCGCTCCTTTAAATACTGTTGATAAAAGGACAAAGACAAAGAACAAACCAGCTACCCCACTGGATGGTAAGCATTACCCGAGATCCAAAATGAGTCACAGGCCTGTGTCTGGTGGGTCACCACATGAACTGTATGATTCAAATAGGCCTGTGTCCCACGATGAGACTGTGTTTCCCAAATATCGTTGCCAGATTGAAAAACTTAAGGAAACCCTGTGAAAAACAAATCCTCTGCCCACCGCTCATCTGCTTTATTTACGAAACAAAGTGATACAATGACCGGTCGAATATCGACTATATTTATATTGTGTCGCCAGTATAAATCTTTCTGACCGTTAACATGTCTAAAATGCCCATAAATTTCTCTACATGTGGGATGAAGTCTTTGATTCTAGGGGCAGACTAAGTAATGACTTCGGAGTCATTAGATGAAGAAGTTAGTGCTGACCCGCTCTGAGGGGGAAGGCCATGTGCTGTGAGCTAAATAATAGGGTGAGGTTGGCTCCAAGATCAGGTGAATGAGTGGTTGTCACTTTTGAGGATCAAGAGGAGATTATTTGTTAAATGATCTCCACACACACACACACACACGGTCACACACATTTGCGTGAAAGCAACACTTACAGCACGCAGTCATAACAGGCTGCAGGAAAATGAGAAAATCTCTATGGTTATGTTAATTGAGTCATTATCTCTGCTAAGATTACCAATTTGGTAAGAATAGATAGCACCCTCTCTCTCAGGGGAAATTACAGGCATCTGGGTACAAAGAGACTGCACTCTAGGAATTACAATTCTGCAATCTATGAAGATCATGCTGTGTTATTATCATTATGTATAGATATTTGAAACCAGGTGATTTTTACACAAACCAAAGCTTTTTCATTAGTGTTTCCAGTAAAACTCACTGCAGCTGCTCTGTGACATCCAGCGCTTCTAGCAGCTATACGGAGTTGCAAGCCGCCTCACTTATTAGGAAATGTTACGGGAACAAGAGCCTCGAGTTACGGTAAGTGTTTGTGTGTGTCTGCGTTGAGTCACCACTCTTGAACCAGTCACACAGCGAGGTCAAAAGTCAAATGAGGTCCCACTTGCCGCATCGGGAGCGACCTTATTTCCTTTATTCCCGAGCGTCTTGTGTGGCGCCCGAGATTGGATACACCGAGTGTAGTGAGGAATGGATTGAGAAAATAAAAAAGTTCATTTTGAAGCCTTATCATCAGGGTATTTAACAGCCCCTCACTCGCAGACAGGAGTCGGCTGTAATGACACAATTGTATCCAGATGATCATGATGGAGGGGAGGATCTCTTCAAAGTCTTTTCTCACAGGGACTTTTTTTTTACTTGCTTTTACAAATGCACACAAAGGCCTGACAAATTGGCTTGTAGCTTCTGATTGAGATACGCATCATTATTAAGCTGTGCTTTCATCATCTGCTGACCAATTAACCCACTATGAGGGTGTCCAGATTCTCATGAGGAACATGTATTTTCATTTAGATTTGTACTATTGTTCAGAATTCACATTGGAGCTTACAACTTTCCTACAGCTAACTGCTTGTATTTCATAAAGTGAGCAAGAAAGAAAGAAGTTTATCAATCACAAAATAAAAACGTGGACACCTTACTGAAAATCATAGTTTGCCATCAAAACGGCAGTCTGTCAGTCACCTTCTTGTGAGTTAAGTTGCTGTTTTCCTCTGAGATTTCAGCTGACCTTAACCTTAACCAAAAGGTTTAAGTGGTCTTACCGTAATAACAACTTTAACCAAAGTTGTTTTGATTGCCTAAATGGAGCCTTGACACATAATGAAGAGTTGAAAATGGCCTGTCCAATTCATAATGTACACATAATCCCTTCAGGGAAGAGAAACTGTTTCAGATTTGATCCTCATTTCACAACTTATTTCGACACCGTGGAACTGAGAGAATGATGACATCTCATTTAGGCCGTCTATACTGAAAAACAAATTTTGCACTAACTTGGAGTAAAACGTACCGGCCACGAGCCAGCCATCCGGCGTAATTTCCATCTTTTCTCATTTTCTCGTGTTATTTTGAACTTTAAATCACTGCGCTGGAAAGCAGAACAAAGCTGGCTGTCTGCGAAATATACAGTCGCTGGTTATCATGATGCTTTTTTGGTCTTGGAGCTCTGAGAGCGCTGGTTACGGTTGAAATCAGGGCCATTCATCGCCATGGCAACCATACAAGACAGAGACGCTGATGAAAATGTGATCATGGCTGTGTGTGTGTGTATGTGTGTGTGTGCACATGTGGTATCATGGGAAGGTTTTATCGAGCGGACTAGAGGTCCAGACTGAAGGGGTGAGACGTTGACAACTTGGTCAATATTTCCATTAAGTCAAACGGTTACTTCACTCCACACTGCGGCCTGACATTCAGCTACCATCAGTAGTGTGGCTTTGAGAGCTGCCAGCTAACGCAGACAGATACCTAAATACATTCAGGAACATGTAATAATTACTACTTAATAATTACAACTAGGTACAACACAAAACATGCATACTAATTAGACAATGCATGTATCACAGCTTTACATAAAGAGATGGAAAACAATACTGTTTTTGTAAATTTCAGATGTTTTAATGGGAAGAAATATTTTGTAGATTTTATAATCATTCACCAATAAAAATACTTATACTGCAGAGTTGTGGATTTCATTTCAGCTCATTATTTTCTCCTTTTTCTCTTCAATGTTTCCTGCAATACACACTGTGTAATAAAGTAGAAATATCATAATCACGATGACAGTTTTTAAGGAATACTATATCGGAAAAATCATTATCATTATTATTATTATTAGTAGTAGTAGTAGTAGCAGTAGCAGTAGTATTGTTGTTATTATCATTACTATTATTGTATTATTAATTAATAATGATGATGATAATAATTACTTTATTTATCTCTTTAAGATTATCTCTTAAAGAGTTTAATTAACTAAAAAATAAAACATCATTAAAAATGTATATATTCGTTCATATAGCTTATTTTAAGTCCATTTAATACATATTTAAAGATAAAGACTACATCTAAACTGACTGAAAACCATTATCCATAAGACATCTACATCCACCCAAGGGCAGCACCTGCATGTTATTGGCTCCATAAAGCCACCATTAACACCCTGCCACCATCAGCAGGTAATTTATTGCTTTAATTACAGACAGAAAGAATACCAGAAAGAGTTTATAACCACTCTAATAGCTATGACCCCTGCAGGTCCTCGACGGGGTCAAAGAGGGTCACCATCACTCTTCACTAAATGGGTTCAGGGCCTGGGAATCTGACGGGGATGCAAGGCTTCACAGGTTTGAGTTGGAGGTGCTTAAAACGTCTGCAGAAGCTAAATGTGATATTGAATAATGATGATCTTCTATAAATGATACATGATTATAAATGATGTATTAGGCCAGTTTACTGCATGGGACATAAAGGAAGATGAAGATGCCTGGACTCCTTTGTAAAGAGTAAATGAAAGCTTTGAAAGTGAAAAGGTACAATTTTACAATTTGGAAAACAATCAAATCAGTTGTACCTTATAAACAAATATGTGTAAATTAATATAAAAGGTAGATGCCACAGCAACATTTATAATTTGTTTTCATTATTTTTTTAAAATATTTTTTTATAATTTCTTTATATATTTTTAAATAATTATTTTATAATTTTTGTATATTTTATAATTTTAATGTTATCTTGGACCTCAAAAAAGAGATTTAAATCTCAAGGAACTAAATAGAGGTTAAATAAAAAAAATGAAATAAACATTTCAAGCATATCACACCTTATGGTTCTGTTAAAGATTAGACTGAGTTAAATACTGTGCTCTGTTACATATAAAATAGCTGGAAAATCACATTCCTGTCTTGAGGAAAATGATAAAGTAAGTCAAATCTGCGGAGTCGTGCATTGCAGCGCTTCTGTCACTGAGTCAAGAAATAGAACTACAAGCAAAACCAGCTGCAGAATGCACAAAACAACATCCATTAAACATTTGAAAAATGGTATTTAATGCTTCTTCTTTGATGACAATTCAAATTCTAGCTGCATTCCTTTCCCACGGCATTTTTTTAGATATCCAAAAATTTCTAAAAACAACCAAAACCACAGTAACATCGACCAGATTTGACCAGAAAAAAATTCTTAGATGAAAAAACATTATTGGTTTTAACCCCTGCATGGTTCCATATGTTTATGGTCAGCCCGAGCATGCATCTGTTTGTGTGTGTGTGTTTATGTGGGTTGTGAGTGTATTTGCATATATACAGTCAAAAGTGTTGTCTGTGTGTGTGTGTGTGTGTGTGTGTGTGTGTGTGTGTGTGTGTGTGTGTGTGTGTGTTGGACTTATATACATATTAGTGTTCATTCGTGATACATTTATGTTACAAAAAGCTCAGAGGCATGTGTGTGTGTGTGTGTGTGTGTTGGGTGCTGTGGGTGAGCAGGGTGGGGCCAAGGACCCTGATGTGGTTGCCTCTGCGCTACTTCAACACATGGCGACGGGGGCATGAGGCTCCACGCATCACCAAGAATGTCTGGGAATCTTCTGTGTGTGTGTACGGCATGATCTCCGATGGGCCGATGTGGCCATATACTGATCGTTATGTATTTGTGTGTGATGACGATGGCCTGGGAATATTTGCACCAGATACTAGGAACAGCTGCCCCGCTAACCCCCAATGGTACACCGCCATCACTATCAATCGTTCTGGGAATGGATCTCTCTTTCACTGTAGGCATATGGACTTCGCCTTCTGTGTTCATGTGTTTCTCACGTGTGTTTTTACATAAGAGTTTCCCTTTTTATATGCTACATTTCACTGCACAGTAGTCTATACATACAACAGAGAGTGTTTTATATAGACATTATATACAACACAATAATAATGATGGTACAATTTCACAGACATAGGTGCCTTGTTTTTCTTTCTGTCCTTCAGGACATAGCCTACACTTAGAAAATGTATGGCTGTTTCAGCGTTGCCACATGGGAAATGTTAAACTATTGTACCAGAGGCTCAAAATTACCGTATTTTGAGGACGATTTTGAGGAAAATTATGAATAATTAGGAGTAAATATGGAATTTTACAAAACACATATTTAAACAAGTTTTTGACATGCCTACAAATCTACCCACATTGTTTTTTTTTTTTTTAAAAGCAAGCTTACATAGCTATGACTCGTAGAAAGGGGTACGTGTCTGACAATTTTTGTAGCTTACTAATAAAAAACAAAAGATTACAAGAATGGATGGAGAGCAACAGACGTGATCGTGACTCACATTCATGCATCACGGAGATGCGTAAACACAGATGTAGGATAATTAAAATGTGACATCTCAGACTAAAACCAACGACTAGTTGTAAGCGGCACAAAATGGTCGAATTATCGTACATTATGGCACATTTGGCATTATTAATCGAGAACATCGTGTCTTACAACATTACTGATTTGATTTCAGTTCGTAACAGTTTTAATCCGTTCCATTGTTTGGCCTTTTGTTTAGCTTTGTTGTATTTTCCCATGTAGCAACAGTGTGACTCAAGTCCAGCTTGTGTTCATTGTGGTAGAGGTGGGTATGACATCCCGTGTTATAGGCTAATCACTGGACGACTGATTTTTGTCCTGTAAACACAACACATTGTCTTAATCATTAGGTTGTCTTCTTTCCTTTGTCTTTAAAGTTTTACAAGTTTGGACTCTGTAAACTACATATGCAAACAGTCGCCTCGCTTTGTAACATGAATGATCAGGAAAAACACGCACATACAACACTTGTAACTGTTTATACATACAAATACACTCACAGACCACAGAAATAGAGAAGATACAGTTTAATAACTAATGGAGATTTACTGTTTTTGGGCAAAGATCTACATAACAGCTGTCGTCTCCGTATACGCTGCATTACCACAGAGCACTGAAACTGACTGATACTGAGGTGTATTAGTCATCCATGGTGGATGGAAACCAAATGTAACTTAGTAAAACTTGATTTTCAGCTGACTACGTCCTGCTTTTCAGTGAGTAATAGCATGCCTAAAGCACTGCACATTACAGAGTGGTAGACTTCTATCAGAGCAGTCCCATGCATATCTGGGTATACATGTTTCTACACTGTTTGGTAAAGCCTCGTATGACAGTGTGATGTGCGTAAAGTAAATTGAAATTACTACAACTACATGTGAAGGAAAGCCGAGAGCACGCTTTAATGAGAACATCCACATGTCTGCAGCCAAGCTCGTAGCTGGTAGGACCTTATATACCATTTCCAAAATAACTTTGTTAAGTGTCGTGGTATCATATATCTGTTTCACAACACACAACTCTGTAAATTGTGGCTATGACACATGTCGAGGTTCTCCGCGCGGTTCCGTGGCGGTTCCCCGAGCGGTTCCCCGAGCGGTTCTCGTGGTGTTCGCTCTCCGAGCAGCTGCACAGAATCGGGGCCAATCCGCTGCTGACTTGACTGTTCTCCTTCCAGGAGTCAACCAACCCAGGCAAATGGAGTTCAGCTTTTCCAGGGATCTCGGGCTCCCGGGATCAAACATCGCTGCTAACAGGCGGCCCCGGCAGGCAGGCAGGCAGCGGTCACCACAGCACCGGCCCCTGGGCCAGAGGGAAACACCCTCCCTGTGGCTTCCCTCTCCTGACAAATATTAAAGACCTGGCCTTCCCCTTTGGCCAAGTCTGCTAGCCTTTATTTGCGTGCCATTTTGTGGTGGAGTAAATAAAAAAATTACCCAAAAAAATCAATATAATCTTGCACTTGAAAGTGTTTAATATCTAAGAATCTGTTGAAATCCAAAAATACAACGAAACACATTGAAGCATCAACATCTGTTGAACCACTCTCAGCTCACTTTTATTTATTTATTCCTGTTAAAATATGAGGGTTTAACAGAAATCATTGCTGAGTTTTCCATCATCAGCTACCAGTGAGTGCTCGCTTGTCCATATGTAGGTATCTGTCTCTCTCTCTCTCTCTCTCTTTGCCTTGCTTCTCTCTCTCTCTCTCTTCCCTCCCTCTCTTCTTTCTCTGACAGGGTTACAGGATTAGTAGCTGATTCTTCAAAGGCAGGGCATTGGCTTGCAGATTTACTACAAACACACAGGATAATTGCACCGAGGGCAGAGGATTTACACTCCAACAACTTAGAATCACAGCACACTTCACTCGCTGCCTGTTAAAATTTCATTGTTACCTTTCGCCAGCTTGACAGAAACCCACACTTTATCCATTGTTCAAGTTAAGACTAATTTTCTCTCTGAATCATGATGTGACTCAATAATTAAACACGTGCGTGTGGCAACTCCCTCCTTCGCTTCACTTCCAAAGAAAAATATACAAATTTAGCCTCTTAGGTGTTAAAGTGTGTAAAAGAGGGATTGCAACATACATCATCATTGTTGGTTTGTGGTTCTATATTGAGCGTGGAGGAGGCATATGGGGAGGGAGTGGCGTAATGGAGTGATGTGAAGAGGTTCCCTTGTCGCCAGGTGATGTTTCAGTTACTTCACCTTCGCTGCCAGCACCTCGGGTGTAATAAATACTTGTGTAAGCAATCACGGCGTGGAAAAGAAGGGCAGAGAGAGACAGAGAGCGAGAGGTGAGAAGAGAAAGGTGAGCAGAGTTCATGAAGAAGGTTGCCTTTGTGAGAGTTTTTTTTTTTAAGGAGAGTAAGAGAGGGAGAGAGACTGACTGAAAAAAAAAGTACCACAAAGTTTGAAAGTCGAGCTCATTTGCTCCTATTGCGGAAGAAGACATCTGGAGAGCAGGTGTTAGAGCCAGCTGTGGTAGGAAGAGGAGATGGTGCAGGAGCATAGAGAAGTGCTCCCTCTACAGGTCATTTAAAAGCATTGCAGCTCAGTGTTGATGAGGACCGGGACAGGCCAAGACATGCCCAGGCAAGGACCATCCAATCCCAGGACTGATCACCCCCCACTGAGTGACCTCAGTGATGATCAGAGAAAGATGGAGCACAACCACTAGTATGCTGAGCATTTGTTGCTGAATTAAAGCATGATGTCTTGGCAGCCTGGAGTGTAACACCAGTGAAACTGCGACTACACAAAATCTGTGTGTTTTTAGCTTGAGATGCTGTTGATGCCAGAAATGGCTGTCTCAGTTTGTAAGTGATGTAATGCCGGCGTTGTACATCCCACCAGAGGGAAAATGAACATAAAATGGAGTGCAATGTTGTAAAACACAATGGAGCATTTTTATGGCTTCATGAAAAATAGCTGAATGTTGCGGACATGTGGTCTCCACACACTCCAGACTGGAGTTGATGTACAGTTAATGCCACTGGAAAAGCCATGTTGGGTGTTATAGACAAAGTCCCTTTCTCTCCCTGTTCTGTTCCCTTCGTCACAAACATGTCTAGTTGCCCCGGCAGCGATGCTGAGACACAAGCAATTCACATTAAAGTCATGCTGAAAAACTATCTCAGCATGACACAGTGTGTCCTGAGTAAAAAAAATACCTAAGGTTGATGATTTATTCTATGTTGTAAAGATTTTCCATCCTTGTGTGCGTATTGTTTCTCTCCTGTATAACTCCAGTATATATTCTTTGAATAAGAAATAGTGGTAGCCTACTTATTGGAATAAAATATGTGTTGTACATGTTACAGTATTAAAAACACATAATGACATACTGGCGATTTATTTCCCCAAACAATTTCAAAACATTGCAAAAAAAAGGAACCATATTTACAATGCTTTTTGTTATTACCATATTTTCAAGCAATTACTTTCATAGGCCAAAATGTGTTGAGGCTACGCCAGTATTACGGTGGTAATAAATCATCTGACAAACCTGCACTCTGAGTGACCCCTCATTGAAACCTGTGAAATAAACCCTTGAAAAGTATATAAAATCATGATATACAGTAAAGAATAAAGATGTTCTTCCATATTTATTTATCTTACAACATGTATTGCACAGAGAGCTAGTTTTTTTCCTCATAAATGAGGTTCCCACATCTCAAGGCCCCTGCTGACGCCGAGCCCCTGCGTTGTTCATGAGGAAAAGATGGATGGCACCAATATGGGACACCCCTGCTGTTCACCAAAGCCTGCCACCCAGAGAGGAAAGCTTCACAAAGGAAGCGTCATTCTTTACTTAATAAGCCAAGTTAATCACTTTGTTGAGAATACCAAAGCTAAAATATAATTTTAAATTGTGTTAAGGGAAACAAGGAATGAGTGTTTTGTCTTATGCAGCCTTAAAACGATGGAATGATCACCAAGCAAATAAACAGCTCATTCCCAGGGCGTCAAATGCCAATGCTTTGTCACGGCCGTCGACATTAGATGCCGACGCACAAAGCACCCTTTAACGTGTGTTTAACAGACACACTGAGCCTTCCATTAATGTAAACCCCATCCACGTCAATATTAAACTCTCAGGGAAAGTGTGATGACGCAGAGACACAACGGACGGGGTTGGGAGGGAGGTGGAATCAGCTGTTTGTTCGTGTCCTGTGTTCACAACGTTCAGTGTCATTTTCACTGCACAAACGTAGTAGTTTTTAGCCTAACCATGTTGTTTTTTCCTGAACCTAACTATAGTAGTTTTATTGCAGCCCAGTAACCAGGAAAGTATGTTGGCATTGGACGTTTCAGCAAACCAGGGATACCTTGAATGTCAATGTTTTTTCATTCGGTCAGAATAAGTGACATAGTTTAAATAGCGAAAAGAGACACACAGGGCGGAGAGGGAGGTGGATGGGTCCAACAAACACAAGGCTTTCATCCAGGAGACCGCTGTTCGTGTCCTGTGTGTCATATTACAATCAGCTGTTCGTTCGTGTCCCGTTCACAACATTCAGATACATTTTTACTGTATAAATGTAGTAGTTTTAAACCCAACCATGTTGTTCTTTCCTCAACTTAACTGGTTTTGTTGCGTGGTTATGGTTGTTACGTTACATTGTTATGTTGTTACGTTATTATATGAACACAAACCATGATCTTTTTTCCAACCTTGACCAAGTAGTTTTGTTGCCTAAACCTAACCATCATTTCACACCGTTAACCACATAGCATTTGCTTTTCTGCAAGCATGATATTACCATTCAATGTATCTGCAGTTGGCAGAAACGTCCAATGCCGACACTTTTTTCCGGCGACTGGGTTGTTTATTGCCTGAACAAGTGTTTTTGTTTAATTCCCAACGTTAAGCACGTGTTTTACTGCGAGCGTAAAGTGACGCCGAGGGGGTCTGACAAAGCGCCAGTATGTGACGAGTTGGGATGAGAACGCGTTGTAATTGAGGGATTAAAGAAAGCAAGATGTGCCTTGGGCCCTGTTAGCCGTTTTTTTGGACTTTGAAGTTCAACCATTCGTTAAATGCAAAACATTTAACATTTAATTAAACTGTCAGATTCAAACAATCAGTTTTACTGTTTCGTTGGCAGTTCTGTGTTGTACCCCAGACAAAACAGCCAAATTCAATCATCCAATTATTCTCTTCAATAGGTGGTTTGTGATGGCGGTTTCGGTCAAGACACGCCAGCCAAACATTTAGACTTTTGTTTTGTCAATGTCTGAATATGGATATTTACAGAGTGCAAAGCAGAAAACAATTTTGTGGAAGATGGAGAATGTGTTTTTATGGTTACAGACCACAGCATTCATTCAGCTGTTGAAGAAAACCCTCAACACAAAGGAAAGATGGAGCCAACTTACACAGAGATTTTGAGCTGCAATGGTCATATAAGACCTCACATACAGAAATAAATGAGGACATGTGATTATCCTTCCGGTGCCATGATCAGTAACCTGTGAGCCCGGTGTCCTAACAAAAGTCTAAGCTTGCCTCTTTTTTTGACTGTACATCACAGAGATAATCTCCAGATGAAGATGTCTTAGCAGTAATTATATTTAATCCACTCTTCAGTATGTGTGTTTAATAACCCTGAAAGGTTTTACAGCTCATTAAATACTGACAGTCACGATGTTTTGACAGAATGCGTGTGCGCGTGCGTCTGTACACGCGTGTATCACAAGCACAAGTATTCATACTTAAGGGTACATATTATATATTTTGCAAATCGTGTCTGCACGTTTATGTGTGTGTGCCGCCATACGTGTGTTGGTGAATTAGTGTGTTTGCACATTCCTGGCCCTCTGAAACCATGTTTAATAAGCTTTACTTTGACGTGCCCTTAAGATGAACTTGCGAATCAGCATCGTTTGACTTCTTAGCTTTTGACATGGCTGCCAGTCAGCATCAGTGGTTGGATGAAACCAGAGCTGCTGCCCTCAGAGGATCTTCTCTCACCCTTTCTCTCACCCCCCCATCAACCTCCCTCACCCCTCTTCAATGCTCCGTCGTGTTCTTTTCTCTTCGTCTCTCGGCAGTTCGCTGCTCTGGCCAGGTAAATCTGTTTCATATGACTTTTCAAAAGGGGCCCCTCTGCAAAGCTTAACACCAAAGGTGGAACATCATGGTCAAAGAAAATTCATCTATACCGTCTGCGAGTTACTCATTCGTATCGGATTAAGGTTGAATCAGAAACAACACAGTAATGTATAAGCATGTCACCTAAAACAGAATATGTAGTAATACATGTTGGGTGGCCATCAATTTGATTCACTAATCCAATCTAAGTTTTGCATTTCTTGTGTTAAATGAACAGTGTGTAGCATTTCGGGGGATCTATCAATAGAAATGGAATATAATAGGCTATTTATAAGTCTCATTAGTGTATAATCACCTGAAACTAAGAATCGTTGTGTTTTCGTTAGCTTAGAATGAGCCCATCATATCTACATAGGGATGTTGCTCTGCCATGTTTCTACAGTAGCCCAGAACGGACAAACCAAACACTGGCTCTAGAGAGAGCCTTTCATGTTTTTACATCAGGCCACTGTAGTTCTCCAACATGCTTGTGAAACTGCGGTAACGTGAGCCGCAAAGTGCAAAACTGTGGTACCGCCAGCCGCCGTCTGATTTCCGTTGCTCCTGAAGTAGTGTTATTATGGTAAGGATGGCCTCTGAGTGATGCGAACGCCGTTATCACGGTTTTGCACTCGGCGGCTCACGTTACTGCAGTCTTGGAAAGGGAGGAGTGAGCAGAGGCGGCACTCAGTTGGTTGCAATCTGCAACCACTCCACTAGATGCCACCAAATCCCACACACTATACTTTTAAAAAACAAGTTTTGCATTTTGGAAATATGTTCTTCCTTTTCTTTTTTCAAGAGTTACATAATAAGATTTACGCCACTATCATGTCTGTACAATAAATATGAAGCTACAGTCAGCTCCTGCTAGTTAGCTTAGTATAAAAAACATTTAGCCTACCTTTGTCCAAAGTCAACAACATTAACAAGTTAAACAGAACTGACGTGTAAAAACACTTGTTTTAGAGATGAGATATGTGAGCGTTAGAGGTGCTGGTAGGAGGAGTTTGTTAGCTTTGGACAGAGCCAGGCTTGCTGTTTCACCTTGCCTCCGGCCTTTGTTCAAAGCTAAGCTAACCGTCTGTTGGCTGTAGCTTCATATTATAACGTGACATGAGAGTGATATCAATGTTCTCATCTGACTCTTGGCAAGAAAGTGAATAATTATGTTTGCCAAAACAATTCCTTCAAAAGTATCCTATAAAAAAAGAAACTCAGTCATTGCAAGGATTAAACTTTGGATATGTTTTCTTTCATTGAACGTATTGGTGATACTGTTTATGATACTCGATATGTGTTTTTTGAGCATTTGTGTTTACTGTCTGCACATACTCATACATGTGTGGGTGTGCCACTGAATCTGTTATGCAGTACTCCTGGTTATAGTAGGCCTGTATCTTAATCATCCCAAAAATGTCCGACCTGCATTGAGCAGTTCAAGCTACCCTTATAGTCCAAACCCGAACAGATTAGTTTGGATTCTCTGTTTTCAGAGCTTTTCTTTTCCCCAACCACAAATTGGCAAACGAGAGATGATAGCTAGTTGTTGCCAAGTTACAAAAGGTGAAAGGTTAAGGAATGCCTCTCCCTGTGATGCTGTTTTTAAGAGAAGGCCAGTGAAAGTACCGTTCACTCCTGGATACTTAACATGCTTGTCTTAGCAAGGAATCAAACGATGATGATTTGTCTCTTCTCTCTCACTCTCAAGGTTTTATTTCAGCTTTCTATAACTTGTCTCTGTTTCTTCATCTCTGTCTTCATTTTCTTTTCTGTCAGTCTTTCTTTCTGTCCTCTTAACCTCCTCACATTTCACTGGTTCAGTTCCTGCTGTGTGCTTTAACAGATTGTTCTGTCTAAAGTCGTCTACTACAACTTCAGAGCCAACCAAACACTACTTTTCCAAGAACATGCATGCACAGACACACAAATGCAGGCACGCAGTCATACTTGCTAATTCAAACATGATCAAAGAGCTAAATGATATTTGACAAGGTCTGATGTTCTCACAGATATTTTCATAAAGGGTAAGCTGACAAAAAAAAAACTGAAACTGTCAACCAAACCTATAACATCCAGGGTCCAAGGTTCCTGAACCAGAAATGATCTTTGGCAGCTTTTCTCTCACGAGAAAATTGACATTTTAATCCATACTTGGTGTCAGCTATCATCCACATTTTACTGATCGAGTAGTTATCCCGCAGTTTGTCTCCGTAACACACAACTTCTCTCTCCTTCTGTCACTCCCTTTCTCTTTTACCCACACACACACTCACATTGCAGAGAGCCAACGACGATCAGAGAACACAGGGCAACTTAACCAAAGAGCATGATACAGTAAGTAGTCTTTTACATGATGGTCTGATATTATCATATTCATGCCTCATTCATAACAGACAAACTGATCAAAAAACCTTGACTTGTTCCAAAAGGTCATCCTCGGGGTTCACTGTAGGTCAACCAAGCCCATGAAAGCTGAGGGTCATGGGAAGCTGCCGCTCTTGGCTCGACTGGATAGGAACTTCACTGACAGGTTCTCTTGGAGGATGTTTGTAAAATGGCCGACCACTGATACCACAGCAAAGAGCTCAGCTCTCGGTGACTGTGCCGTGCATCCCGGGCCAAGGACATGGCGAGCACAGCATGACCAATGATCTGAACCAGGGAGGAGGCGCTGAGAAAGGAGTGGAAGAGTGTGGCCTTTACTCTGGGTTTGGAGGAGGAGAGAATGTGTGTGCATGTGTGTGCATGTGTGTGAGAGTATGTGCCTGTGTTTTAGTGGGTTGAATTGGTTTGATTACATTGGGAGATAGCAATCAGCTCCATTCCACTCGCTGCTTTATTGTGTTTGATGTTCGATGAGCATCCAGACGGAGCAACTCAACACGCATAGCCTGCTAATGTACACACACATGGTGGAGGGGAACCTCAGACAGGGCACCATTTAACTGCCGTACTCTGAGTGTTTTCTCTCAACACTTTGTATGTGACGCTAAAGCAGCACAGGTAAAAAGAAAAGAACTAGCCTGACATCATCTGCTAGAACCCTCAACACTACAACACTATCATGTCTTTCCTTGCTTTATATTTTCTGTTTATGTGCAACGTATCCTCATACAACCGTTCACATGATGTCTTCCGGAAAGCTTTTGTTATTTTTCATGCGTTTTCCTACAAATGTACAGCAACATGAGTGACCATAGGACCTGCGCAAGCCCCTGCCGTGTTTAGACAACAGAACTACTTGGATAGGTCTAGGAAATTAGATCGTGGTTTGGGTTAAAATAACAGAAATATGTGTTACTTTACGGAGGGTACATGACAAATAAGTCAACGTTGACTTCTGGTTTCACACGAGACACTAACAGCGGTCTCCTGGGTGAAAGTCCAGTGTTTTTGGTCACAAAGTTCATACTTTCCTCTGAAAACAGTGGCATCATTGTGTATGCATTTGGCAGATCTTGAGGTTTTCTCAGCTTGCTCTACGTCTGGCTTCTCTTCCTCATCATCGCCAGCCTTAAGGAAATCCTCTGGGTTTAAGAAGTGCACTGATTCATCCTCCTGGCTGGGCTAGGTTTAGGAAAAGATTATGGTTTGGGTTAAAATAACTACAGATATATTTGTTACTTTACGGAATAAACGTGACAAATAACTCAACGTTGACTTCTAGTTTCATACGAGACACCAACAGCGGTCTCCTGGGTGACAGTCTGGTGTTTTTGAACCCATCCATCCACCCTGACCTCCCCCCTTACGCAGACTTTGTCGCTCTTTACACTACGTCACCTGTCCTGGTTCACGATTCCGTGGGTTATATATGAATTATTGTGAAATACTTTTAGTACGAACAGTGTTTCTTAGAACAGCCTGTTATGTGTCTATCTTAATTGGACTTAATATCTCTCGATTTTTGGTGGCAAGTGGTTTTCTTTGTAAGTAAACACATTTGGAAATGCTCTGTCACTGTTTAGGGTGGGAAAGAAGTGTGTGAGTGTGTCTGTGAGTGATTGTGGCGGGGAGGTACAGCTCACACACACACACACACACACATGCAAATGTTTGACTCGATGCCGTGGAAACGGGCGATGTTTGGTCCTGATAGTTTCTCTCTCTCTTTAATTGTGGGGAAATGGGTTTCAGATGTTACTGCGCGACTGATCACTTTGGGCCCCGCTCGGCCCCGTCATGTCCTCCCAAACCACATCAAGGAGCCCAGGGCTGATGTGGGACGATAGCGGCCCAGCGAAGGGAGGCCCACTGCGGGGCTAAAATGCTCCTCTGGGTGCCCTTGCAATAACAGGATCCACATTAGCAGTAGCCGTGTGATCTGTCTGCTCAGCTAGGCCGTGTTGCTGCCTGCCGTGTGATATGTGATGCTACTGCACAGAAACAACAAATCAGACATGATTGGAGCAAATGATTTTCGGGCTGTAGCTTGTTTCAGATGTGATTTGTTCACATATTTGCGATGTCTTTGATATCTGATAGGAGTAACTTTTGATGCTAAAAGTCTTGGGGGCTTCTTTGTTCACACAGGAGGGGTCAGAGGTCAGGGTCATCTACAGAGCTGTATATCAGAAGCTGGCAGGCTTTTTGGTGCTTTGAAAAAGGGCATGTAAGTAAGTAGTAATACTTGACCACACAGGAGCTTTAAGAGATTCTAGTGTACATTTTCCTATTTAAGTGTTCATATTTTCCTTCCCATGTTTATATTTGTGGTGACAGCCAATTAAAAACAACATAAAGGGACATTAAAAACTTTGTGAGTACTATTAAACTAATGAAAACAGTCTTCCACATATTTTCAGCACCTGTTGAGGAGATGGTAGATCACTGTGGGTGTAACAAACCCACATTCCAGTAATAGAGCCTTTTGGTTGCTTTGGTTTGTTTTCCTTGGATGACTACTTACCCCTGGGTGAGGACTCTGGTAATTCACATGGGAGAATGTAGAGGGGTTGATGTCATGTGTTCCAGCTTTGAGAGCGGGAGAAAGAGAAAGACACAAAGACAGAGAAATATGGGATGCAATGCTGCCCTCTGCTGCTGGGTAAGACAAGGATAATATCTGACTACTGGAGCAGCCTTTTTTACAAAATAATGACTGACATTTAAAGGTCTTATCTCCCATTCACAAAGCCCATATGAAAACTAACACTTAGTGACAAACCTCCACTAAAAAAAAAAAAAAAACAGCAAGCACTACATTTCAGAGTGTGTTTTTGTGTTGATGCTACGGTGGGATGGAGAGAAAAAAGGGGGTGGAGGAGGATGTGGGAGGGAGGGGAAGTTAGATAGCCACCAGTTGATAGAAATGTATCAGCCAGCTGGCCTGCAGCCGCAGAACTGTGGAGCTCCCCCTGATCTCTGGCTCAGAGAAAATACAACAGCCAGAGGCTAGAGGGGGGCTGAAAAGGGTCTATTTGCATTGCAGCTCACAGGGAAGTTGTGTTTTGTTGCAGTCAAAATGGATATTACTATAGGATATTGTCTCGACAGTTGACAGTGAAAGAGCTAATGGTTTCCTAGTTTGTTAGACGGACTCGCACCTGCAACTTTGCAACCGCGGTACTTTGTGTGGTGAGCCCTTAATGAATGAAGTATGACACAATGCAAAGTGAATGAGATTTACTTAAATACATAAAATGCATAATCTACTGTTTCATTTTGAATTTACACACACATATTCACAGAAAGCAGGACAGATCACAGTGTCTCTGCCCTGTGGGCATGATAAGCCACACAGACACAAACATTAAACATCTGTTACCCATATTTTGTGAAGCTTCCAAGAGGAGCAATCCGAGGTTGCTCTAAGAAGGTCATCATCACTTCAATCTGTGTCTTGTCCGTCCTCCTCCTGCTCTCTTTCAGTAGCTCCTATTGAGCATCAAAGCCTCAACACTCTGGTCCTATGGAGCAGGAATCTCCCTACTGTGTAAACAGCGCTCCAGTCCTTCCCCAACTGTGAAACACATTGGATTTGAACCTGCGTGTGAACCTTAACATCGATACCGTATTCAGCCAAAGGGAAATCAGGGTGTGAGCGGAAAGAACTTTATCTTGTTTTGGGGTTTAATTTACCTAAAGCACAACAACAGCGTGGATGGACTGATGAAAAGATGAGTGGTATCCATCTCAGAATGTGTATGTAATGGCATAGCTCAGCAGGACAGGTACACACAATGCATTATACAGTATTTCTGATCATATTATAGGAAAACATATTTATTTAAAGATGTCTTAATCAATTATGAGGCACCCTGCAAGACATAGAGGGATTTAAACTGCGTGGAAGACAATAAAAAAGCTGTTACCGCTTGTCGCTGTTGTTATTTTCACTACATTTTTGAAAAAACAACGAGAAAAATCCTTTTTATCTTTGTCTGGAAGACTAAGTGTGACATGGTCTTCCAGACACAGAGGAGAGGATGAGAGGGGAAGGGAGGGGAGAAGGGTTTATTTTGGAAGAACAAAGAGGGGTTGGTAGGACTAGACAGCATGCCATCAAAGGCAGGGGATGATGACAAGCAGTGTGCGTGTGTGTGTGTGTGTGTGTGTGTGTGTGTGTGTGTCGTGGTACTATCTACAGTACTTGGGCACTTTTATGTAGTGTGGGTTTTGTCTGGCGAGGATTTGGCATTGGGGATCAACCCCGTCTGTGAATGCACGTCATGCACACACTTAAATGTACACACATTGCAACACACACACACACACACTCAAGGCTGATTATCCTGCTAAAAAATATTGCTTAACAGCCAGACAAGGGCGCCGCCTGGTGGGTATGAAGAGAACTGTCACCTGATCTGTACTTCCATGTATCACAACATCTGCATTTCATGAACTCCAGGGCTAAATAGAACATCTGCACAACCAAAACACTCCCTTAAATTTTGACTAGAAGTTTTTTGTAATGTATGTATGACAGTATTTACAATAATGTGTCTCCTTCGGCACTTTGTTGTATGATGCTTACTATTGTACATAGTTTTAGACATATTTCCCATCCAAGTTTAGCATCTCTGGAAACTTTGGTTTGTGCCCAGAATTTAAAGTTCTGTGGGTTTGCACAATGTTTGGCCACAACATGGGTTTGTCAAGATGGAGCCACTAAAGTATCCTTGTGAGGCATTTCCCACATATGTATTTTGTTCAAAGGAATCAGAACAATATTTATTTGTTGGGTGCCTTGCTGAAAGATTTCACAACAAAGATTGCCTCAGGATGTCCTAAAAATCACTTCTGTGACTTTGTGGGAGCACTACTTTCTGATTGGAAAACACAGTAAACATAACTCAATGAATAGGCAGAGCAGAGAAGATCATGTCAAGATCTTAAGGGTTTCAGTACCAGAAAAAAAAATCTCATTACAATAATTGTAATATAGCCTCGTGCAGCGCCCGTTAAAAACATGCCTGTTCAAAATGGGCCGATTGTTTGACCTCCAGTATTGCTGTTTGCAGCTTTCCTGAGAATCACTCATCAAAGCAACGTTACGCTTGACACTGTGCTCCTTTGGGTCCTGAGAAATACAAAGTGTGAAGTCGATCAGATGACCAGATAATAGAAGGCCAGAAACACAGACAGACGGAGACTCCTTCCCTTTTAGTTAGATAAGGACTTATTTGTAAGTCGGACATTAAAGCTATTGTTGGTAATCTTGAGAAACTAGCAAGAGTACGCTAGGTTTTAAAAAATTATCCAACTGAAAAACCCAGTCCAGTAATGCCAACTATTTTCCAATGAAAGTAGCCAGCAGCATTAGCTCCTAAAATCCCTAAATCTTGCGAGAAAGTAACCAAGCAGACAGGTAGCCCGACCAATCCTTTCATTCCCGTCAAATGAAATGATTGGTTGGGCTAATTATCCTGCGACAGCCACAGATACCAGATGTTCTTTGTTTTTTTTTTGTCAGAGCATTTGATTTGTTGAGTTATGATGAGAATTTCAACTAATATAACAAAAATGCATTGAAAAAGATAACCAACTCTAGCTTTAATAGAGTAATAGATCAGTTTACAGTTCAGTCTAACCATATCAGACTGCATAGTCAGCTGGACACTGTACACTATTGTATTTTAAAATTATTTCCAGATGAGGGTTTCTGTTTGATTCTTTCGTGTGAATACGTTCCGTCCTTACGTGATGATAAGGCATCATTTTATGTATACCACAGTCTGTGTGCCTGTGTGTGCATGCATGAGATGGAGCCTAAGTCTGTGCACTGTGTCCCATCCGCCTTTTGGGCTGCTCCAGATAAGAGCATCAAAGCATTTGAATGCTTATCGTCCGCTTGTTCTAATTATAGCAGTGAGCCGCAACAGTATACAGGACAGAACTGCAGGCTGGTTTTATGTGAGAGGAAAGACCTACATCCACCCGTAACCGCGTGTGTGAGAGAGATGGATCACAGCCTTTGATTACCTGGCTGTGTTTGATTGAATTGGTACAGCATTAAAGCCTTGTGTTTTTGTCTTTTGTTACATGATTCAATAGGAAGCAGCAGGTGGCCTTGTTTAACACCAGATGCTGCTTTTGTCCCGCTACATGTTACATGTGCCTGAACAGGGTGGCCACTCTAGCTTTGTCTGCTCCCGCTTCAAAGCTGGTGTCCATAATTTGTTTCAATTGACTGGTTGTTAATATATCTACAACCGGAACATTTAGTGTGGTCAGAGCTGCTCTATGTTTTGATCAGCTTGTCATGCATTTGTCAGGTTGCATTCACCCTCATTGACACAGACCAGGAAAGGCTTTTCAAAGCAGAACCAGACCACATCATGTTTGTGTTTTCTTACAGCCAGCAGAGCTCTTGCTGCTGCAACAAAAATGGGAAACCAGACGAGTATAAAAGTAATAGATAGGCACAAACATGGACATCAGTAATCATTCAGTAATGTAAGCATGCGTGGATGTGTGACAATGTCTGAAGCAAACAAAATAAAGTAACTGTTTCAGCAAGAGAAGAGAGGTGCTCTGCGGGAAGGTGATGAGCTTTTATCCACCGGAACCAGCCCGGCCCAGGTGTGGCTCATGAAGCTGATGACGACCAGATCCTGCAACATAAAGAAGAGCCACAGGGATGCTTAGTTGGAGGGGTTGTCACATAAAATCAATAACCTTTTCTAGTGATAGAATGAGCTTTTAGATCATTACTTAAAGGGGACATATTGTGAAAAACTTTTTCAGTGCTTGGGCACATACATTTGGGTATGTGAAGTGCCTGCCAACTCACATATAGGCTCATTAGTATATATCACCCACAGCAGTGCACTATATTTTTCCAATCAGAACAGACTGGGCTTTTTCAGGAGGGAGGTCTTAAAGAGACAGGCGCTAAAATGGAGCGTTTCAGACAGAGGGTGAATACAGGTATATTCAGACATATGGTATGAGAAAAATAATGTGTTTTTTGTACATTAAAGGATGTAAACATGTTCTAGTAGAAACCCAAAATACAAGTATGAATCTAGAAATGAGCATTAAGTATATGTTCCCATTAAGGGTAAAGTAACATTAATGCTGTAAATAATACTCCATTGTAATATGTTTTGGATTAAAAAACGTAAAAGTAAGGCTGTCCTCGATCAAAGAAATTCTTCGTCGACTAATACTCGTATGATTTTGTCAACTAATCGATTAATTGATTTAATCAACAGATCTGTAAAGAGTTTCTCCACAAAGAATCACACCAAAACACCACTTTAAATCTTGTGTTTACCAGAGATGTGCTCATAAGTTTCTTGGAAACAAGTTCAGCATAAAACAAAAACATTAAAAAAACGACTAATCGACTGAAGAACTCTTAGTTGACTCAGACCAAAATGACTGATTAGTCAACTAATCAACTAAGAGGGGGCAGCCCTATGTAAAAGTATAAACATATATCAGATAATAAAATGTAGTAAATTACTGTATATTCATTATGCAGGATGTAATACTGTACTGTAGTAGTGGAGGAGAAGCATAAAGTAGCAGAGAATATGAGTTATTATAGGTGCAAATACAAATAATTAACATTTCTACCTGAGAACAGTACTTAAATAAATATACTCACTTTCATCTACTGTACTTTTTCAAATCTATGTCATTTTTAATGGCAGCTGATTTGAATCTGCAACCTAGTATTACTGGGGGGAAGTATACGTGCACATATCATATCTCCTTAATAAGTGTGTGTGTTAGTGAAAGCAGCTTAAAAGAACTGTGCAGACTAGTTGCATATTTCTCAATGAGAGAACGACTCTTTATGATATATGAACTGCCCCATTCAGTGGTGTTAACAGTCCTGCTTTGTCATGGATGGGAAAATATGTGAATATCTGGTAAGAGGGTGTGTGTGTGTGCGTGTGTGTGTGTGTGTGTGTGTGTGTGTGTGTACCATTATCAGCAACTCCATGGCCACGCAGCTGCAGACGAGAGGAGGAGAGGCAGCTCTGTGACATTCACAGTGACCCACCTGTGTGTGTGTGTGTGTGTGTGTGTGAGTGTCTGTCTGTCTCAGTGTGTGTGTGTGAGTGTGTGTGTCTGTCTCAGTGTGTGTGATCCCACCTGCTGCCCCTCTCTCTCACTCTGCCCTCTCTAGATTGCATTTTGTCTCCACCTGCCTGCGTCGGCCGTGCTAATCCCTCCCACCGGCTTTGACAGACACGTCTGCGATAAGACACGACACCCAATCCCTTTACTACCGTTTGATCTGCATAGCACACACACACACACACACACACACACACACGCACACATTCAAAGTGGCAGATTCCCTTCTGTCTGAATGCTTTCAAAAGGCAGACCAAAACAGTCAATGAAAAGGCAGCAGTCAGAAAAATGATTTCAGTTTCTTTATCTCTGTTTAATTTACCGTACTTTCATCGAAACTTGTCTGAGACTGGTAATTACTTTCAAAACAAACCTATTGATTTTCAGGTTTCATGAAAGGACGAGGGCGGATGCATGGTAGAAAAAAATCTTTTTCAGAAAGTTCTCAGCTTCTAGCAAAACAACAAATAAAGCTTTTCCAATTATTTATAAATGATTTTAATGTATATTCAATGCTTAGCCGCTTTTTTTTTTGTAATTGCTAATACACAAAAAGTGGTACCTGTGGCACAATTATCTAAAGCACTGACTCATCTATTGAGCAGGTAGGCTGAACTATAAGCACATCGTCTGCTTTATACTAAGTTTGAAATTCTAAAACACACTTTTTGCACAGTTATGATTCAAAGCCTGTGTGTGTTGTTTGCTAAACACTGCCATAGACATAACACACTCAATTATCAATCACTAGCACCCAGAATGCACCTGTGAAAACGCCTCAGACCTATTAGATCACCAATCAGAGCTTGAACACTATAAACAGGATTCAGGTTTGCTCTTTGGTGTGAACGACAATGGAGAGAGAGAGAGAAAGTTAGAGGATTGTAATTGCAATATACTGTACTCTGTTTACAGTAACTATGTTCATGTCATCTTAAGTTGATGTAATTGTGTCTGATACTGTTATGAATATATGAGTATTGAGAATAAAAAGATGTTTAATTCCACATTGGATTTATGTTCATAGTCTATATTCAAAGCACACTACGAATGAAAATAGTGTAATTATTATAATAGTGTTTTATTCTTCACAGCAGTGTGCAGTTTGCATGTGGAAAGAGATATTTATTTGTTGTTTGTGTGTAAAGTTGTGATGCTAAAACACAATTTTAGAAGAGTTTATGTAGTTTTGAATTAAGTGTTTTTGCTTTTGCAAGAGATGTGAGAAATTTTATATTTTTGTTTTTTGTGTGTAAAGTTTTGACAAAGATGGCCCTATTTTCAAAAATTGTGTTTTGGCAATTGTAAAGAACTGTATGCCGTGGTTTACCTTGTTTTCTGGACTATAAACATCTACTTGGGAGGTTCACAAAATAAGAAACACTCTCTGATAAACATGTTTCACCTTGTGCTCACTTTTGCTCCTTGTCAAGTCACGTTTATCTGGGTTATGTTGACATGCTTTTTGAGTTGTTTTCCCATAACATCCTCACAATGTTTTGTAATTGTGGATATATACTTGTGTATATCACAACCATGACAATAAAACAATAAACCTCAAAGGATTTAAATCATTACAGTATCTCCTCCCTGTTCACTCCCACTGTCCTGCTGGCAGACCCTGAGTTATTCTGTCACTCAAGCTAATATTAGTCAGAGGTCTCGCAAACCTTCACTCCTCCTCTCCTCCCTCAGTCACTCTGCCTGATATGTCATCCCACGGGTTTCACTAGAACTAATTAAATGTTGGGATGAGGTGGTGAAGACGCCTGCTGACAGGAAATGTCACCAGCTCAAGGCCTCCATGATGAATATTTCCACTCAGACTGTCTGGGTTGATTTGCAGCTGGATGTGAGTGCCCTCCAGTGGTCAATTTATTACTTGTCCTCCTCAAATTTACAGGTTGAGGTGTTTGATTGCCCTATTTCTAATACTGGGAAATCATAAAAGGCAAAACAGACTCAGAAATAGTCTGATTTAGGGTCTAAACTTGCAACTTTTTTATGTATTCAAAATAAAATGTTTTAATCAAGCTTTCAAAAATCTACCTTTGATAATCTCAAGGTGATTTCTAATTTCTTAAACTTTCTCTAACACTTACGATGCATGTTTGCTGGACAGAAACAAGTAAGAAAACATGCATGAACACAGTGTTGTTGTCTTTACAGATGTAACATTTGTTGTTCTGAAATCAAAATAGAGATGTAAATAAAGAAAACTGAAGCTTTCAAATGTGCAACCCACATTTTAAATCCTCTGAACACCCACACTGGTGTTTTCAGTTATTCTGGCTGATTAGGTATCTGCTCGCGTTGAACACAGTGGCTGTTCGGAGGCGTTAAAGCATATCAAGATGGTATTATCAGTGAAGCAAGTACCCTATGAACAGTATATAATTACACCTTTTGAAACAATAATCTCAAAGATCTTGGCAAAACTAGACAACAAGACAGACAACATGAATGTATGAACGTGTACCAGCTTTGTGCAGCATAATAATAAAATGTTACATCACTATGTTTTGTGTTGCTAAATTATCTGAGGCTTATTTTTCTAAAAACAGGAATCAAAATCTGAGGTATATTCTGGATTTTCATGACACATTTGAGAATGATCCGATCAGGTTTTTTAAAATTTAACATGTTTACCGCAGAAATCGACAGACATTGTCGCAGCTGCTACAGTTGCACTACAACACCACCAGGAGGCAAACTCACCACAGGAAGTGGAGAGAGAGAGAGAGAAAGAGAGAGAAAGAGAGAGAAACTTTTGAATGTTTTCCCTTTAACTGTCTTCTTACATAATACAGAATATGCACACAGCAGCGGAAATTTTTGATGATGTTTTGCTATTTTTCCTGTCAGCTCAGTCAGCAGAAGGCTTTGATAACTGAGGCAATACACCAGAGATGTTGAGTCTGATAACGCTGTGATGGAATATGCATAACTCAACCCAGATTAGACACATACATATTGTAGTTTGAAAATGAGATGAGAATAAGGGAAAGTGTTGCAATTCAAACTGACCTAATGTCCTGAGATTTACTGTATAGTTGTTGTTTATGCTCTGAAATGACTACATTCATAGTTTCCAGGTTGTTGACAGCACTGGGTGTTCTGTGTGTCCGGCTGATTTACACATCAGATGGTCATGAATAATCTGAGTGAACATCTGGAACCGAAAACAACACCTTAGTGGAGACAGTGTTTATGTAAGAAATAGTAATGTAGACATATTGCATTGATATATTGTATTTATTGTTTCTTTACTTTATTTTCTTACTTCTTTGAGTGTCCTTATTTCATTTGGTGACAGCTTTATGTGATATTGCTGCTACAACATCACAAATTCACGATGAGATTAATAAAGTATAGTATCTATCTATCTATCTATCTATCTATCTATCTATCTATCTCCTGCTATTCTCTCTCCTCTTCCTAAATAATAACCTCAACAATGTAACTGTCTTGCACAGTTAAATGAAAATAGTTTTATTCAACTCCAATCTGCAAGTTCTCCTCTGAGAATCTGTTCTGACACTTGTTATTGTGCTTGTTGGACCGTTATGTTCTATAATACTCCGCTGATTTAGTTGTAATGCCGGCACATCCTCTGGTACCTGAATACAGTGTCAGAAAAGCTTGATGTTTCATGTCTAATACATTGAGATTATTCCTCTGTAACATCCTGTTGCGTTTTTGTTTGATTTGTGATGAAAGAGTTCCTTTTGTTCACCATCTGATTTATGTTGTGTTGGATCAAACGTTGGTATGATCAAACGAGTTTGTGTGCAATGGGAGGCACTTTACAGTTTCACTTCCTAACTCAGACTTCCATCTCGTCACAGTGGATTTGGTTTACCAGGTGGATCAGACAGCTTATAGCCTCCTATAGATGATGACTGTCAGGCCTGTAAACAGTTTGATCATCATTATGCTATACAAAGATGGTGCTGATGATGATTAGATTATGCTGAGGGTGTCTGTTGTGGTGACAGATGATGATGACAATGATGGGTGGAGGGAAAGTGGAGGAATATGCAAATTATCATCTCCGTCAAGGAGGTTAATGTTTTTTGTTTGTTTGTTTGTTTGTCTGTTTGTCAGCAGGATTACGGAAAAACTACCAGCCTGATTTTCATGAAACTTGGTGTAAGGGTGTAGCATGGGCCAAGGAAAAACCCACTAAATGTTTGAGTGGATCTGAATCACAGGGCGGATACACGCATTATTTTTATTATTATCATTCTTATGGAAAATGGCCTTAGTGGAGGTCTGCGCTCTCTGCGTGCCCTTCTAGTTTGATTTATTTTGACTTTGTGTTACCTGTAAAACAGAGCAAACAACAAATATCCCGACAGATGTGACCAGCACTTCCTGCCTCTACATTACACCTAAACCGTAAAAGGACGACACACACAATTTAACTCTATTGTGCCACCTGTTTGCAACTAGACCGGTGTACCTCATATGTTGTATGATTGGTCTGTTTTTATCAATAAAAGCTTTGGACAGTTCTCTGGATGCTTTCTTACCTTTTGACAAGACTTTGTAGGTTTATTGCAGCCGTATTTTATTTCACATTACCAATATGTTAGCTGTGTTGTGCTGAACATTCACACTGTGATTGACTGCACAGGAATTTAATCAAACTGCACAAATACTCATAGGGTCGGAAAATAAAATAAAGGAAGAAAAGATGTCTCTTTTATGTATTTCCCTTAAAAAGAAAGCATCCCGTAAACCCACTCAGGGTATAATTTATTGAATAAATGGACCATTACAGCCATGGGCTATCTCAAAATATGAAGCAAATGAAAAGTAAATATTAATATAGTTGGGATTTCAACAAATGACAATACAAGTAAGAAGAATGACATGAGAACGCAGGTATTTACGGTTATTTAGCTTTACAATTCAGTGGAATGCCAAAGCTCTTCCTGAGGACTCCACAGACTTTCAGTGCTATTTGTATCTGTGTTTACTTCAAGCTGCGTGGAAAGATCAGGCCGCCATCGTCATGTAACTCAGTGGACGGGTGCCAGTTCTGGTGAGAGTAATTGGATCACCCGTCGAGTTTCCTGAGACTGTGACATACATGTTATGTTACAGTAGCTGAGTGCAGGATTAAAGATGTCGTCTATGGATTCACTACTGGGTCAAACCAGAAGGGATTCCACGGTAGACCAAAGTGCATTTATTTCTGTCATAATAATAAAAGCTTTGAAAGGCAAAGGGATATTTAGGTATACAGCAAATCACACACACACACTTTATGTCCCTGTCAAACTGAAAACTAGAGTAGATGAAGGAAACAACTTATAAAATGCCACATCACATTTAAGCTTTGATGCTCGTGGAGCAGAGAATAAAGTATGTTATTAAAAGTACAGTGTCACACACACATTTTTCCCTTTTGCACATCTACAAAAAGTGAATGTATTATAAAAATAAGTGCAGGTGATGTTTTTTTTGTGCCTGGCATCACGAATACTATGCATAGTTCAAATAGTAAGTTTAGTGCACCCAGAGCTGGCACAAACACTTGCACAGATTTATTTCCAACAACTCTTCAGGGAACATTCTTGTGCAAACTTTTGGTGGAAGAGTTTTGTTGTGGTTTCAAGTAGTAACCAATTGTTTGACAGAATTTCTAGATGTGTTTACGTGGTGGTTTTATGGTGTGGTTAAGGATATTTTTCACTTTGTAATTACAGTTTGTGCATCAATGCTTTTTAGTGACAAATCACTATGTAAACAATACCGATGGTGGAGCAATTTAGTTAGATCAAGGGCTGTTAGTCAGTGATCCCAGCAGGTAAAAGGTGGCATTAAACCTCAATACTGTATAAAGTGCCAAATAGATTTGATTAGATTTGATTTCCTTTATTGTCATTGTACAGGTGCAACCAAATAGTGTGACTCTCTGCAGCAGTTATCATGTTTACGAGCTTGATTGTGATGTGTGAAGACATGTAAATGTCAGCAGTATGATTCTGTTTAGTTAAAAGAGAGCAGGGTGACCACTGTGGGTACTCCACTATACACAGATGGGTACATTAACCACTCATTACCCTAAATTCCCACTTAAGGATGATAATGTGATGTAAATGTTATAGTGAATAGGCCTATATAAAACACATCATTCATCATTGTTGCTCAGTGTATAGACTTATTTTCTGACTGCTGGCCAGATTAAAAAGGGAAACAAAGCAACTATAGAATCTATATACCTGTATAGGCTATATAAAGGCTATCAATGGGAGACCTGGAGCTATTTAAACAACAGCCCTAGCCATTGGATCATCGATTGGCTTTCTCATTGGCTGCCTCTGCTGTCAGTCAGGAAGCTTGCACTTTGCTGGTTCGTTTATACCCATGACTTAACGCAGGGGCGACTAATCTTTTCTCCTATGCTCCAGCGTCCAGCAGCCATATAGGAATTGTGTCGCAGCGCGTCTGAGCATCTATTGGAATACAAGAAAAAACATTCTCCATCTTCCTCCAGCATCCTCCAGCATCCTGCAGGAGCACCTTCACCTTCACACGGATAGCAGCTAAAAAAACGCATAAATGGAGTACCAATCGTTGTCGTGACTGTCCTCACCGCCTCTCATCCCTTTGCAGAAAAAGACTGCGTTGAAGTTGCAGCATCATCCCTCTCCAGCTCCCACCACCACTCTCCTCCTCTCCTCTCCTCCTCTGCAGACATGGGTACCGTCCTCTCCATCTCTCCGGCGACCAAGAAGGCGTCCATCATGGACTCCGAGCTCGCCGGAGGGGGAGTAGAGGTAAAAAACGACAACAAGAGCCTCAAGCGACACTCCATGTTCGTGTCTCTCTCCTGGAAGAAGCTGGTGTCCACTTCGGCCAAGAAGAGCGCGAAGAAAGTGACTCCAAAACCGCTTCCCACTACACGAGAGCTGCCCTCCAGCCAGGTCCAAGTGTCGCAGCTCAACAACGAGAACATCAGGAAGACGCAAAACGAGGAGAAGAAACCAAAAGCACCCATCCCGGTGCCGGTACCCACGGTGCCATGCACGCAAAACGACGTCTCCCGGCTCTCCACGGTGCAGAAGCAGCCCAGCAGCCTGTCCTTAGTGTCTCCGAGGCGGATAGTGATCCAGGCGTCCACAGGTGAGCTGCTGCGCTGCTTGGGAGACTTCATGTGCCGCAGGTGTTTTAAACTGAAGGACCTGAACAGCGGGGAGGTGATCCTCTGGTTCAGGAACATCGACCGGACTCTGTTGCTGCAGGGCTGGCAGGACCAGGGCTTCATCACGCCGGCCAACGTGGTGTTCGTGTACCTGCTGTGCGAGGATACGATAGCGGACAGCGTCTGCAGCGCTGCGGAGCTGCAGGGCGCCTTCCAGACGTGCCTCTACCTGGCCTACTCCTACATGGGAAACGAGATCTCCTATCCGCTCAAGCCCTTCATGAACGAGGCGAACAAGGAGTGTTTCTGGGAGATGTCGCTCCGGATCATCAACAGGCTCAGTGCCAAAATGCTGCAGCTCAATGCGGACCCGCACTTTTTCACCGAGGTCTTCCAGGACCTGAAAAACCAACGAGAAACCACCGAGGCCAACCTGGACCGCTGACAGAAACAACAAGATTTGACAGCCTACTAAATGGTGGTTTTATAAAAATGTGTTTTTGCAAAATCACACAATTAATGGTGGTTTTATAAACATGAATGTGTTTTTTTTTGCAAAATCACACAACGGTGGTTTTGAATGTAAAAGGGCCAGATGTTCCAGATGTTGAAGACGTTCTCACGCCTGCATGGGGCTGAATAATGATGTTATTATCAGTGTCCGTGTGTTTAGGCTACTACAGTAGGAGCTTTCATACATGCATGCCAGTGGTAACATACCAAAACAACAAGATATAGGCCTACTAATGGTGGTTTTATAAAAATGTTTTTTTTTTTCAAAATCACACAACAGTGGTTTTGAATGTAAAAGGGCCAGATGTTCCAGATGTTGAAGGCGTTCTCACGCCTGCATGGGCTGAATAATGATGTTATTATCAGTGTGCGTGTGTTTAGGCTACTACAGTAGGAGATTTCATACATGCATGCCAGTGGTAATATCGTCCTCTTTTGTCTTGACCCCTTGGATTGACTCCATGCTACAAAATCACATCTTCTATTGGTGACACTCACAAATCCCCTGTTTCATTCATGATTAGCCTACTAATGAGCGCATATACAGGTACTTATGGCTCATGTTTTGTACAAATGTTGCAGTTTGCTGCAGCAGTAATTACCTTGGACAGCCTCTTATCCACTCAGGTCTTCCAGGACCTCAAAAACCAACGAGAGACCATCGAGGCCAACCTGGATCGCTGACAAAACACAAGATTTGATAGCCTACTAATGGTGGTTTTATAAAATGTTTTTTTGCAAAATCACATAACGGTGGTTTTGAATGTAAAAGGCCAGATGTTCCAGATGTTGAAGGCGTTCTCACGCCTGCATGGGCTGAATAATGATTTTATTATCAGTGTGCCTGTGTTTAGGCTACTACAGTAGGAGATTTCATACATGCATGCCAGTGGTAATATCTTTTGTCTTGTCCCCTTTGACTGACGCAGGGATTGACTCCATGCTAAAAATCACATCCTATTTAGGTGACACTCAAATCCCCCTGTTTCATTCACGATTAGCCTACTTTCTGTCTGGGGTGTCGCAGTGAGCTCCATCCAGAGCAGGAGGACCAGAATAGATAGATCAGTGTGTGTGTTTGTGAGAAGTCAAGAGGAGGAGCTGTCCGAGGTGCTGACCTGAGCAGCCATTTCTCCTCCTCCTCCTCCTCCTCCTCCTCTTCAGCTCGCTCTCTTTGCTGCTATTATTGAGTCACCTCGTCACAACAGAGCCCTGAAAGTGGCTTAAGAGGACCAGTCGTCCCAATACACTTTCAGCAGCATAAGCCTAAGCCTTGTGTAAGTAGAGGTGTACAGCAAGTAGTGTTGCTTTTTTAGATTCTCCACCAGCTGATATAGGTAAGCTGTTGAACACGCAACAGATGAAGCATGCAAGAACACATTACTTGTGTAGATATTCCTCTCTAACAGATAAGTTTCCATCTAATGCTGAAAATGCATCATGTATCTTCATGCCTGGTTGGAATGTTTTTCAGCTCCTGTTGTGTGATGATCAAAAAAACCACCAATTTCTTAATATGAACCACCTTACTTTGAATTACTTGTTTATGCCTACCAATGTGATACTGTAAAGTGGGTCGTTGGTTCAAGTTGAACATGAGGGTAAAGGGGGGAAGAAATGTACAATTAAAGGGAGCATCTTCCTCCTGGAATGTGATACAAAATGGGCCGATAGACGGCCATACAGCATGATTATACCAACTTAAAGGCCCCTGTTGTGTATTGTTTTCCAATACATTGCAGAGGCCGACATAGCTAGAGACCGAAAGGAATGTACAGTTTTTTCAAGAGGTTGTTTTAAAATCTCATTATGTGCCAATTATCAAAATACTCTTGGCCTGAAATGTGGTTTACATGTGCATATCCCACATTAGAGATATGCTCTTTATTTTATTTTTTTTTTTATCTGCCTGTTTTTGAAGGTGGCTGTATATGATGTTGTTCATCCATGCATAGCAAAAAAAACAAATAGAGCGTAATGGTGAAATGGTATTTTTGCTCAGTTTGCTGGGTTCAATTCACTTTCACAGAGCAGGAATGTTGTAAATATTGAATCTGAAGGCCTCATTGTTAAGTGACTATCATTTGCACCCCGTTTCTATAAGCTAAACGTGATTTGAATCTTCATGAAACCGAGCTTATAGGGGCTGTTATTATTCAGTATTATGCTTCTCAGTACTCATTGTGATGTAGTGTTATGAACCCATCGCTTGGAAAGTGGAATATTATGCTGCTATTTTTGCACAGCTGTGAACAAACCGTTGATGTTTTGCACAGTGGTATATAACATAATGGTCGTGTACCAGTGTTTAATGTCAGGCACCGGAGTGTCTGCCATTAATGTCACCCGAGTCTCGCTCTGCGAAGATCATCTGTGAATTAGATCTTTTGTACAGTTCATTTTCCCTACGTGTCAGCTATGGAAAGTGATATTTAGATGTGCGTGTTGTCTGTGGTTGCACCACAGTTGCATTCACTCTCTCTACATGTTAATAAAAGGTCAATATTGTTTATGGTGACAATGGTGAAATAAATCCAAACTTCTGTAGGATCTCGTCTCTCTCGCATTGTTTTGTTGGTTTAACACTTAATGTTTATATGTGTGTGTGTGTGTGCACTAGGACTAACCCGAATGCTTCGACGCTTTGACCGTTGCCATGGTAATCAACCTCCAATTCAGTATTCAAATTCTTCAGGGTTTGTTTTTTTATCTAAGTATTATTTAAGTATAAATCCCCAAATAGCCCATGAAATAAGGAATAATCCCGCAACATTGTTCATATTCAACATGAATTATTATTAGTTATTTTCAGACGGATATCGCTGTTTGTTGTGTGTGAGATGTGTGTGTGTACAGTAGTGACAGACAGAAGAACATGTCAACTTGCCGCGCCGCACCAAAACTTCGAATACCTTCGAATATCTCTCACCGAAACCCAAAAAATGGTATTCGGGTGAGCGCTAGTGTGCACTGACTATCTTAATATGTGAGGTACAGGTACAAATACAGGTACTTATGGCCCATGTTTCGTACAAAATGTTGCAGTTTGCTGCAGCAGTAATTACCTTGGACAGCCTCTTATCCACTCACTCCACCCACTAATCCCTCGATTTGCAGGAAACCCTTGAGACATGGTTATGCAATAGATATAAGCCCATGACGGATATGCTTACTGGGATGATACCATATAGGTTGCCATGGGACTGGAGCTCATGAGACTTCAGTGGTTGCCATGAAACAAAAACTCAAAAAATTAAGGTATGGAAAAGCTTTTTTTTTTTTTTTTTAGAGATACTGACACAAAGATTCGATTTTTGAAGGTTTTATATCCTCACAGTTTTAAGAAAATGGCAGATAAGATAAGAACAGCTACATTACAACCCAGAATACGTTGCAGTTGATATACCTGTGTTGCACACGGAGTACAGTGAAGTAAGCTGACACATATAGAGGATATTTTTGGTATCCTGTCTCTGCGTCCTGGGTATTGTAAACGGGGCCACGTACTGAAATGGGAACGCAGAGACCGAACAGTAGAACAGTGAATTGTTAGGAGGAATCTGCATGCATCAATCTGCTAAACTGGTCTCACACGATTACACACATTAATGATTTTCAGAGATATGCAAAATCGAGGAAGGATTTTAAAAATGTGCCCAACTTGAGTTGCATTGAAATGCAACAGATTATGATTAGTTTCAGAAGCTTCTGTAGTTTAGAGCATGGATATACTGCTGATATGTTGTATGAGAGAATGGAGCTGAATTGATAAGGGTTTCCTCCTGTTTTTTTATGAATAAGCCACGTGGGCTGCAGGGTTCCTTCATGTGATTGGTTAGAATCTGCTGCAGTCTCAGAACCGTCTATGACTCTCTCTCTCTCTCTCTCTCTCTTTCTCTATCTATCTGTGTCTGTCTTATATAGGGACATACAGTATCTATTTACAGAACAAAAAACGAGAAAGGCAGAACGAAAATGACACAAAAAATCATGACAGAACGGGAACAGGATTGAAAGGTAGAGGGAGTGGAACGAAAATGGGATAAAAAAAGGGGGTAAATGAGAATACAATGAGGGATAGAGAGGAAAGAGACAGACATGTTTCATTAATTTACTGCCATCTAATGTCAGTGTGGTAATATTAGATAGTCACAGCCTCATTGTATTAATCAAAACTATTCAAAATGCTTCTTAATCAAGCTCTTTAACATCTATTTTGATTACATATTGTGTACCAGTATGTTGTTAATAAGGGAACAACTCTCATACTAACGTGACACTCGTGTAAAACATGACACTTCGTCACTTGATTGATCGTTTTTTAGTGGCAAAAGCAGGATATGATATAAAATTCTCTTTGAATATCTGATTTAATCACTGCCATGTGTTGCATGACATCCAGATAGTGTCAACTACATGTAAACTAAAGGGTTACACATTCCCTTAGGTCAAACTGTGAAGGGAATCAGTTGGAAACATCACACCATAATGGTCAAAATAGCAATAGTTTTGTTTACAGGTTGATGGCAGAATCCTGCAGCAGCGTTATGTAACAGCCTCCCAGTGTGTGGTGAGCCTTCTCCTTATTATTAAGATTCAGCCCAGGTCTCCTGCATATCTGTCTGCCAGCCTGCCTTCTGCATTCTTCTCCACTGTGTCTCTATAGTAACGGCTAGGTAAGTGAATGAGAGCTGGACAAAGTGAGCTGTGTGGGCCTGAGCGTGGGCTGAACCACTGCTGCACACCACATACACGCCGTGGTTATCAATAGAAGACATGCACACGGTGTTTGTGAGCGTCTGTCGGTGCAGTGCATGTCTCTGACTCCTCTGCATCCAGCCACTCTGTCTTTTCTGAGTTACCTCTGCCTGGATTTGTCCTGTTTATCTTCTCATCCGTAATGAAAGAGAAGAGCAACGCTGCAGTCCATCCTCTGCATTACCGGTGACAGACTTTCACTTCCATATATAGATCATAATCACATTGTTTATCACACTCAAGTGTGTGTAGGCTGCAGTCATATTGAAGAACTGTATTCTGTAAATTCTGTATTTTATTTTCTATTACATAATACAACAAAGTCACTCACTTAAAAGGTCTCCTGTCTTAATGTGTTTTAGTCTCACAGCACACCTTGCCTGGAGCAACAGTCTGCAGGCTTAAGGTTGTATAATGCCACAGTTCAGTCTTCTCTATGGGTCGTGGTTCTTGGTTTAAAGGTTTGCATCATGCTATAAGACAAAGCTGTGTTAAATGGCACCTCCTACAGCCAGGACGAGTTAGCAAGTGAAAGACAGTGGCATGTATCTAAGAACATCTACTCACGTAATGTACTTAAAGGGGACCTATTATACGCTTATTTTCAGGTGCATACTTGTATTTTGGGTTTCCACTAGAACATGTTAACATGCCTTTATGTTCAAAAAACACTTTATTTTTCTCATAACGGCTTCGCTGCAGCACCTCTTTTCACCCTCTGTCTGAAACACTCTGTTTGAGCTCCTGCCCCCCTTACTAAAGTACTTTTACTTACTTAAAGGTACAGTGTGTAGCATCTAGGGGGATCTATGGGCAAAAATGTAATATAATATTAATAAGTGTGTTTTTTTTAGTGTTTAATCATCTGAAAATAAGAATCACTGTGTTTTCGTTACCTTAGAATGAGCCGTTTATATCTACATACGGAGCTGGTCTTCTCACGGAGCCGGCCGCCATGTTTCTACCCAGAACCGTCAAACCGAACACTGGCTCTATAGTGCCATTTGCATTTTTGTGTTTTTGCTTTGGCCACCATAGTTGCTTGGCACATGGGAGAAGTTTCAGTTGGTTGCAATCTGCAACCTCACCACTAGATGCCGCCAAATCCTACACATTGCACCTTTAAGTAGGATTCTGTTTGCGGGACATTTTCTTGTAATGGAGTATTTTGACATTGATGTATTTCCACTTTTACTCAAGTAAAGGATTGGTGAAACACCAGGGCATTGAAAGTTTTTATTGCTTTATAACTTAATTAAGATAACGTTGTTACCAGTATGTATACAACCCAAAGTTTATTTCACTGTTTCTGGAAATGGATTCTCTCTGGCCTAACATTCATCACCTTCATCCGAGTGTAAAAAAAGACCAAATGTAGACCAACTGAGGGAGCTTCCTATAGGGATTATGTCTATTTTGCTGTCCTCTTGCTACATAACCGCCCTGCTGCTAATCTCTTTAACTAGATTACTGCAGCATTGAGTTGCAGTGAGAGGCAGCTGCTCACTTTCACACAGCTCAGTGGGGAAAACTCGGCCAAAGAATCTTAATTCACTTCATAGTTCAGTTCATTGAGTCATCTAGTGTCACGGTACATACTGTATGTCTTATATAACTATGTGTTTATGTGACACATTTTATGTTTAAATTGTTATACAATATGAGACAAATCAAGGACAGTATATACATCCTTCATTCACCACACACCTCCACAGTGTTCATTGTTATTTTTCTCTTCTTAATTTGCCAGTGAATCACTTCACACCACATGAATCTGCATGATTATTCATCCATTTGGTTTTATGTAACAGCCAACATCCCAAGTATAGAGGGGCTCCAATCCCAGACCATTATCTAAATTGACAAATTAACATTTCAGAGGCAAACTGTTGCCCGTTCCCTGTCCTCCAGCTTTCATTTTGCACCAAACTATTGCTTTCATATTAAGTGGCCTGAAGCATTTTCGATAATGGTTTACTCATATATGAAAACAGCTGAATGTACGGTCCTGTAACACTGAACAACTCTAGAAAAGCTTGTGTTGTGTGATGCTCAGTGTCATCTTAACACTAACTGTAGTTATAGGGGGGTTGGGTGATTCTTTTCTAGTTACATGTCTCGGATGAGTCCCCGATAGTCACAAATCGGGCCGCATGGCCATGACAATAGAGGGAGAAACACACAGCCAAGCCAATTAACAAATTCCTTATTAATTTAAAGACAATATAAGAGGAAAACTTAAACTAACAGAATCAGTAAGTTCAGCAGTGTAAGTGCAATGTTGTATGGTGCAGCAACACAAACCATAACGCCAACCGCAAACCAAATGTATGTGTCAGGGAAGAGAGGGAACCAGCAACTGCGCTCCAACAGGGTTTTTAAAGGAGCACTAAAGGGCCCAGGTGAAGCTGATGAGCCCAGGTGTTGTCAATTCACTGACAATCCTCTGCCACGCCCAAGACCTGCAGGGAAGGCAGTCACACAAACCAAGTAACAGGCAGATTGGGCGGAGAGGGTCTTCACAACTTTCACTTATTTCATTTTCATAAGGATTTACCAGTGTCCTCCGGAACGGCATCTGCAGGATTATCCAGATTGGAGGAAAACAACCAATCCAAGCTGATCTGGTGTCTGTCGTCAAGCTGCCGTCTCTGAGCCGGCTGTCAATCACTCGTGTACTCCGACCAAACGGTCAAACTAGGCAGCGCTGATCAAATATGAATCAATATTCTGTTACTGTAAGGCATATTTCTCACCTCAAATGTTTTCAGAATAAAAATATATAGAAAAAAATTAGAAAGTTTGTGACCAGGCAGCCATGTTGAGATCTGTTGAGAAAATACCAAGCACCGCCCACCAGCCAAAGCACAGCCAATAGGAACACTCTCTCTGAAATGACCTGTGTTTGGTCAAAATCCTGATCTCTAGATTTTTTAAAGCCTGAAAACAGAGCCATGAGGAGGTGCAGAAGTCTAGTTTTCTCTCAGAAAACTTGAATTACAATATGCTGAATGGTTATTATGGAATATTTGCCCAATGATGCCAACAATATACTGCCTACTGCCACTTTGAGATCATTCAAAGCCTGAAACCCCTCAAAATAACACATCAGTTTTCCAGTAATTGTGAAGTCATAATGTCTTGACAAGGAAAAAACATGTCTCCTGACTTTTTGCCTTGATATTAGAAGTTAATTTAACTTTTTTTGTATGCAAGATGAATAAATAGAGACAGGAAACTGATTTTAACCTTGTTGTTTTCAGCTCACAGAATCTGGGTCTGTAGCCAGACAAGTGGGTGTCCTTGCATAAAGGACAAAACACATCGGTCCAAATTGTTCTCCCTTGTGTTCTTTCACCTCTCTTGTTCCTATCTCTGTTCCCTTCCTCTTTGAGTCTCTCACCTTTCCCCTCGTCTCTTTCTCTCTCTCTATCCCTCTTATTCACAAGTCTATTTCGGCACCACGTAGGTGTGCTGCTCTAATTTAGCGGAGCCTTCATTACCACTCTCTCCAGCTGGAGGAATGACTCACTGACTGCAACACTTCACACTAAGCCCACTGCTGCCTCACCATGTGTCCTAATAATGCACTGTTGTGGGACAGAGAGACCTGGCTTTATTCCCAGAATATGTGACTCATGTTTACCTGTCAGGACATAATGTCATTTTGAGCAAATGTATAGATTTTATTTTTTTTAGAAAGTTGCTAGCAGTAACTGTAACACTTTAACATATAGTTTTACCTCTTTATTTTCCGGTTTTATACCTTACGGTTTGACAAAGTCATATTTTGTTTCAACACATGGTTGAATATCAGTCAAGTGAATACAAGTTCCCGCCTCCTACACATGCTGGAGTGCTACGAGGGTGCAAAAAACAAACATTTTATTGTTAGAACAGACAAAATTGACATTTTACTTGTCGTGACATCCACTTCATTTTTTCAGTTTGATGTTCAAACATCAAAGCTCATTGCCTGTGAATGCAACACTGCACAGCAACCTATCAGCTCTCAGATGTCGGAGCTTCCCACCATCACCTGAACGCACCTCCCAGAAAGCTGCCCTTTTGAAACCGCATTACCACACAGCAGTAATGTAAGATTGACCTTTTACACCATAATGACATGAACTGAAACCAGTGGCTGCCAATACATGTACAAAAACACATTTTTAGAAAATATCCAAATTCATGACATGTTTCTGAAAATGACCTGCGGTGATGTGTTTTGTAGAAAATTGGTTACAACATGAAAAAAGGCCCAGTGCGGTCCTTTAAATCCTTTGTTTCATTGAGTCAGCGACCAGTCCTGAGGGACGGCTTTGAGACTGTCTGCCCACTCAGTCTCGTCATCTAAGTAAAGATAATGTCCAAATGAGAACACACTCAGATCTGAAGTCTGATTTGAGTCATTTTTCTTTGTTGCATTGCTTACATAGAAGTCTCCTTTCAAACATAAGTGCTGCTAAGTAACATTAGTGCTAAGATATCCCTCTCTTCCCTCTCCTCCTCCTCGTGTTTTCTTCCTGCTTCTTAGTCCTTTACATTCACACTGCTAATCCTGTGGCTTGCAGCGAAAAACACCCACCTAGTTTGTTACGCAAGAAGAGAGATGATGAGAGCTCAGCAGCAACAATAGGCGCAGCAGATTAGTGGCAGGACAGTTGGCAGAGAAGACGGTGACGATTACAATGTTGTAGAAGTGACTCGGTCCCTGTGGTGTGGACATATCCGGAATAACACCTGTCTTTCTCTCTTTCTATCGCACAAGTCCTTGCAGACCACTTCCAGTCTCTTTCTGTCTCTCTCTTTCTCTCTCTCTGTGTCACACACACAAACGCACACATGCACAGTAAGAGAGACAGAGAGATTCAGTTGTCAATAGCGACCCAAAGTCATTCCTATTGATATGCAGGACACATACACAAATGCTGTTGTTGTGAATGAGTGACCCATTCTCTCTTTCTTTCAAAAACACACACACACATATATACAGACACTTCCTGTTTCTGTTTCTCCATCAAAACAGACCAACGCGTTCTCATTCCCAGGGACATCATGAGAAGAAAACCTTGAATGTGGGATTTATAATGGGGGAAATGTGCTTCCAGAAGGCACGTATAGGTATTGTTCAACCTATAGGATTGAGAAAGGGTTTGACGGGTGCACCTGCTGAACTCATGCTGACTCTGATGACATATTAGTCTATCATTTTACTCAAGCACTACATGCCAATAGAATAAAATGCATATTATTTATTAATTAAAGGTGCTACATTCAAAATTCAGAGCACATCTATTGCCTCTACATGGCTCTCAACATGGCGACAGCTGAACCGGCAGCTCACAGCTAACGGCGCTAACAGTGCAAACAACATCAACAATGCTTCTGCGAAACGCTTCTGCGACAACGCTGTGGGTCAGGACGTCGTTATCAGCTGTAACTGTCGTATGAGCGCAATGCAGACAGGTGGCCATGAGCTAGCCAGTGGGGCACGTTCACATTTTTTTTTTTAATTTATTTATTTAACCTTTATTTAACAGGTAGTACTCATTGAGATTAAGAATCTGTTTTGCAAGAGAGACCTGGCCAAGGCAGCAGCATTTAAACATACGTTAAAGTTTCAGACGCCGCAACATAAAACAAATGCAAAATAAATACGTAGCATAATATCATACAAAACACATTAAAAATCAAGTGTTTGAAGCCAACATTAAAGTGAAAATATTCAGAAACACAGACAGCTCCCGATTGACTCTGTTTCTAGGTCTTTCATTAATGCACGAACATGCACTAAAAGGCACGCACAGTTGGCCCGGATGTGTAAACAAAGCACAGAGAAGCTCAGATTACAACACACACAGAAGGAGAGCGACTATATTCTCTGCTCAGGTAGACATTGCTCCTCTATATCTTTACATTGCAAATATTTGTTTGCTACTATATTAATGCTACAAATGTTGCATAGTGAACCTTTAAAAAACATAAAACATGATAAAGTGCCCTCCAGAGTGCCCTTGCTTGGAATAAAATATGATGCAGGGCCCTCTAGGGTGCTCTTCCAGTGAAGAAAACGTGATGCAGCTGCACTAATGGGTGCCCTTCCAGCAGAGAAAACGTGTCGCAGTGCCCTCTAGGGTGCCTTTCCAGTGAAGGAAATGTGATGCAGTGTCCTTTAGGCTGTGGTTTCTTTGTGCTGGTGCCTCACCACATGCAGCTGGTGCCACCACTGCTCTACAGTTACAACTGTCTTTTGTAAATGTACACCTATTATAGTTAGAGGCACTATTTTTGTCTTTATGTGTACAGTAATGGGCATAAAACTCTACCGTCCATTTAATGGTCTGGTAATGCTCAGTCCAGACGTACTTTAATCTCTGTAGAATTGCACTCATAAAATGGGGTTTGGGGTTAATCTGCTATTTGCAGATGCTTCTATGATCTATATTACACCATCTCTTTCTGTTATCACCTGGTTATGTAAACAATGTTCTGATGTTGGAAGAGTTAGGGCGCCCTCCTGTGGCTGATGGAGCTACTGTCACATTTTGTCAACACTATATGTTATATCACCAGCAGCAACAGCAGCAAACTGAGCCATAAAAAACACAGTTTAACCTACATAATAATAAGTGATGACTACTAATGAAATTTCCAGGTAATACAGCAAATATTAAGTTGTTATTTGTATGTTTACAGTTTAGATTTGTTGTCTGATCAGTCAATGCTACTGATGAAGTCTTGCTATTAGCATTTAAAAGTGAAAACAAAAAAAACATCGTATAGGTCTATATAGGACTATTGAGCTCAATGATGCTGATATTCCAAAATACACTAAAAGTGTACAATTAATGGGAATTGTTCAGCACCATAGCTGATTTGGATTTTTTCCTGTTAGGACACATTTAGGCCTACTATTGTCAGTGTTTCTGTGGCTAGACAACAGGTAGGTGAAAAGGTCAGTATTTCATGACAGGAGTTTTTGATATTGCAGGCGAGGGAAAAGGGGGAGGAAGAGAGCCGACAGCAGGGCTGGATGAGCTGAAGCGGCAGGTATAGGTTTTTCCTGGAGGCTGGAGAGCAGCAGCTAGTTGGTGAAAGCAGGCAGACAGATAGATAAACAGGAAACAAGACCACGAGCAGGAGCTGGCAGAGTGGACATTGATAAACCACGAATGGCAACGATCCGGAAGAGACTGGCTGTTGGAGCAGGGTTTATGAAATGAAGAGGAGCTTGCTTGATTGGTAGACAGGTGTGATGATTGCAGGAGACTGGCAGGTGTGTTGATTGCAGATTAAGTTCAGATGAGTATTGAGAAGGAGAGAGGACAAGAGGAGGAGGGAAACAAGCAAACAGACCAAAATACACCAAGCACACAACATTCATACTAAAAGGTAGAAAATAATAAAAACACACTCACACCAGGCGGGCAGGTGTCAAAGAGGAGGGACCGTGACAACTATAGGCCTACTCCAGTTGTAGCCCATTGCTTTCTTCAGTGATGCCAATGCAAAAATATCAATACGTATCCTTTTCATGAAGATTAAGCCACATCTGCTTGGCATCTGTGTGTCAGAGGACCTTTCATATTAAATGGATGATTGGCTCATTGTTATATTTTATGGGCAAACAAGATGAGTCATTAAAACTCTGTTAGGCCAGGTATACATTTAGAGCTGACCTTTTAAAAAACTAAATTACAACACTGCATAATAGCCATCTGTACACCATGAGTGAACTCGTCTGTGATTTTCTTATCATGTCATATAACTATTTTCCATCCTCATCATCAGTTTATTTATTACCATTCAAAAGAGTATGAAGACAAACCCATTTAAAAATACACATTTTGTGTAGTGTGAGTATGGATGATAATGTGGCACACTGGTGTTTAGGCTGAATAATCAACGCATGATTCAAACACATACTGACAAAGAGATTTATTTATAACAGTCTGTTTTTATTTACTTCATTTGTTTTTTTTATTATTGGTCTACAGTTGTTTAAGCTACAGTAAGAAGCTGTGTGAATGAATGCAGTGTAATTCACTCTAAAATCACTAAAAAGCTGTAATAGCCTGAGGCTTCCTCTACACTAGCCTACAATATTTACAGAGTAGTTCATGAATTCACAGTTTCTGTTACTAGTCACCTCAGAGTCTATTTCACACAAATGACAACCCTGTACCTCTGTACTGGTTTTATTTTTATTGCAAGTTTAATTTTATTCTAAGGGCATGGCTATATGTGTAATTTGATTTATAAGCAAACTGTGATTAAAGTGACAGTATATTTCAGGTGACTGTTTCCAAGAAATATAAAAATTATAACGTCCAACATTCATTAGGCCATTCAACAACCACGAGATGGCGCCAATAGTCCAATAATAACTGGTGATGGGATCCCAAAGTGGTGCAAATAGATCCACCTGTATGTAAAAACAACCACAGGACTCAAGGAAGGAGGATGAGAGACAGCAAAGGATCAGAAAAGGATGATAACTAATAGGTATAAAACAGACAATCTGTATTTCATTTATACCTTCTTTTTTTTTTTAAATAGTGTTATATACATTGTTCATTTCGAAAACTGCTCTCCCACACGGAAACGTTTGTTGATTTCCGATTTAATTTCACAGATTTGAGCTGAAATTAGGAAAATCACATATTTGGGGACTTTATGGTTTAATTTCTAACTATTATAATAATGAAAATACCGTGCGTAAAAGTTCAAAGAATCGTGCGTAATTTGCAGGTCTTGAGTTTAATGATAAATAATTAAGAAAAAGATGTCTTGGTTTAAAGGCTAGAAGAGCTAAATTAGTTGTTTTTGTTTATTTATGTAAAAGTTTTTAGACATATTGTTTACTTAAAACCGTTTTTCTAAACAAATTAATCCAATATTTGCAAATTACCAAAAACCTTTGCCACCTCTCTTAGTCCCTTGCTGTATTTACCTGTGGTGTCTTAATTTCACAGATTTGGGCTGAAATTAGGAAATTCCCATATTTGGGGACTTAATGGTTTAATTTCGAACTATTATAATAATGAAAATACCATGCGTAAAAGGTCAAACCACTGTGCGTAATTTGGGGGTTTGGGGTTTAATAATTCACTCGTGAAAAAAAGATGTCTTAGTGTAAAAGTTAAAAGGGCTCAATTAATATTTTTTTTGTTTATGTACACGTTTTTAGACATCTTGTTTGCTAAAACCATCTTATAATTATGAAAATACCGTGCGTAAAAGGTCAAACCATTGTGCGTAATTTGCAGGTCTTCGGTTTAATAATAAGTAACTAAGAAAAATATGTCTTGGTTTAAAGGTTAGAAGGGCTAAATTATTATTTTTTGTTTGTTTATGTACAAGTTTCTAGACGTCTTGTTTGCGTAAAACCGTCTTTCTAACCAAATGAATCCAATATTTGCAAATTACCAAAAACCTTTGCCACCTCTCTTCCTCCGTTGCTGTATTTATTACCAGCGGTGTCTATATATCTCCATGTTGTCTAAAAGATGCATTAAAGGTCCCATATCGTGCTCATTTTCAGGTTCATACTTGTATTTTGTGTTTCTACTAGAACATGTTTACATGCTGCAATGTTAAAAAAAACCTTTATTTTCCTCATACTGTCAGCCTGAATATACCTGTATTCACTCTCTGTCTGAAACGCTCCATTTTAGTGCATTTCGACGGAATTACAAAGGAATTGTGTTGCTAGGCAACAGTTGTGGTCCATGTTTACTTCCTGTCAGCTGATGTTATTTACATACACTGCAACAGGAAATAAAACTGGGACACATTTAGAATATTTAAAACCGCATAATGGTTCTAAATATTGTATATTTGTGACATCACAAATGGACAGAAATCTTCACGGCTTCTTTCAAACGCACAATTTCTGAATACGGGCTGTGTGTGTATTTCACCGTATATTGAGCGTTTTGATAGTTTAACAGTTAATACAATTGCTGTAAAATTGACCAGACAGGTGCGAAGATATATTATAGCATGTAATATAATAAGTAGTATCTCAATCTTTGTTAGTATGATATGACTTGTTATCTATTTCATATCATCTATAAATGATCAATTTTAAGAAGCACTTATACTCTGCACTTAAACCTGTTTTATAATGTAAAAGACATGAAAATGTCAAATTTTTACAATATGGGACATTTAAGAGCCAGTTTTAAAGGTTAGAAGGGTTAAATTAGTTTGTTTATGTACAAGTTTTTAGACGTCTTGTTTGCGTAAAACCGTCTTTCTAACCAAATTAATCCAATATTTGCAAATGACCAACACCTTTGCCACCTCTCTTCGTCCTTACCTGTGGTGTCTATATACCTCCTGGTTGTCTAAAAGGTGCATTAAGAGTCAGTTGTAGTGGTTATTGATGTTAGTCAGGCTGTTGATGTTGTTGACACAGCTGATGTGAGATGGAGACACGGTGCCAAAGGGCCCTGGAGGCTGCAGGTTGTGGGTGTGATACAGAGCAGTGGGAGGAGAACCAGGCCAGTAGGAGAAACCAGACGGACCCACACCTGGACCCACCAGGTTCAGCTTAGAAATCCCTGCGAAAGGAATCGGAGAGAAGTTTCCCTGGAACTTGTAGATGGCCTGCTCCGTGGTGGACGGCTGGCACACCTGCGCCAAGCCGTGGAAGTCAAACTTGTACGCGTATCTCTTGCCGTGGACTTTGGTCATGATGTTCTTGTCGTAGTAGTAGCGCAGAGCTCGGCTCAGCTTGTCGTAGTTCATGTTGGGTTTGCTCTTGCGCTCCCCCCAGCGACGAGCCACCTCGTCCGGGTCGATGAGCTTGAACTCTCCGTTGGTTCCCTCCCAGGCGATGCACGACATGTTGCTGCTGTCGGAGAGCAGCTCCAGCAGGAACTGCCACAGCTGGATCTGACCGCTGCCTGTTAGGATGGAGGAGACGATGAACCAGAGAGTTCATGTTAAAGATTAGAAAATAAATTAAATTGATAAATCAGTAAAACATAACCACACGTATTAATGGCACAGAACATTTTGGGGGGATTTGACATTTGGTCTTTTATCGCTTTTATCAAATAATAATACTAATAATAATAATGATGATGATGATAATAATATAATAATAATGATAATAATGATGATGATAATAATAATATCAATAATAATAATAATAAGAATAATAATAATAATAACAATAATAATGATAATAACAATAATAATAATAATAATAATAATAAGAAGAAGAAGAAGAAGAAGAAGAAGAATGGGCTATTGGCAGTGAATTTTGATAGACACAGCACTGTTTTTCAAAAAAAAGTCAAATTGCAAAATAATAGGAAAAATATAGGGATTTAGAGACAGGTTGATTTATATGCTTTGATTTAAAACTGTACAGTTCGTATTTCAAGCATATTTATATTTACAAAATTACATGTTTCAATGCATCTTGAGCAGAATATTCTTTTTTCCTTTGATAGCCTATATTTAAATGCATATCATCCAAGTGTATTTTTAAAAAACAAGGTATTCTTGAATTTATAAATTGATATGTTTTAATATAATGTAGGTGCTCATAGGTGTTCGTCTACATGTAATTTGCATTATAAAAAAACAGATATTTTTCATATTAATTCATAATTTTGATATAAAAACGTCATACATTATTTATATTATATTTTATTATATTATAGTGTGCCCTTTGCGCGTGGTTTTAAGAGGTGTTAATGTCCGTTTAAATCTATTATCACTCCATCACAGTGTAATTAAATCAGTGACAATGAGCTGTGGACGGACGGCAGACTGACTCTGGCGTTTTTTATTATTATTTTATTCTATCTTGTATTAATGTACTTGATTTCATTTACTTATTTTTTACATTTCGGTTTAGAGCCTGAGGATGGATGAGACACATTTTGAGGTAAAATAATTTTGGGATGTAAAGCCTGTTATGGGTTGACTAGAATCATTAGACTAAGCAACAACAAATCCAATATTATTACCAACAAACATAATGCAGCTGAAAACTGAGAGCATGAATAAAGTAGGCAGGTGTTTTTTTTATTAATTACATACCAATTTAGAGAAACAAATTAAATGATATGAGCCTTTAACGCATTTAATCTTGCTATAATAATAATTAGGGCATTTTTTTAGTATTAATGTGATAAGCTTTATTGATTCCTCGAATTATTCCTTCAATTTTTTTTCACAAGTCATTTTTGTTTGCATCAGAGGCTTTTCTTTAATAATACAACTAACCAAAAGATATTTTATTTATCTATTTATTTATTTTTTGCTATTATTATTTCATCATCAATATCTTTCAAATGTTATGTTACAGCATTGGAGGACTTCTTTCATTTTATAATAAGCTAAATAATATAAAATAACGGTGCCCTACATGGTAATAATATTTATTATGTGTCCTTCATTCTCTTACCTTTTTGTACTCCTGTGTTTATTGGACCCCAAGATGTTCCTTTGTTTTCCTTCAACAGATTTTCTGTTGGATCTGAAATCAAAGCAGACACAAAAATGTGAGCATCATAAGCTGTCTATCCATCCTGCTTGTTCTCTATTTCATATCATCTATAAATTATCCATTTTTATGAAGCAATTATATTGTAATCTTGCTTTGCATGGGTTAGAAAAATAATTTCACTGTTTATATTTTCTAGAAATTAATTCCATGTCCTTAATAAACAAGGTACAAAAAATATAAAAATAAACTTGTTCATTTCAATATTTCCTTAGAGAACAGAGGTTCATAAAATTGCTGTAAAATTGACCAGACAGGTGCATAGCTATTATAGCATGTAATATAATAAGTAATATCTCAGTCTTTGTTAGTATGATATAGCTTGTTATCTATTTGATATCATCTATAAATTATCAATTTTAAGAAGCAATTACACTCTTATATTCTAATATTAGGAAAACAATTCCACTGTTTCTATTTCCTATAAATTAATTTCATATCCTTTAACAATAAGGAAAACAAGGTAAAAAAATATATAAAAATAAATTTCTTCTTTTCAATATTTCTATAGGAGAACAGAGGTTAATAAAACTTGCAAAAATCTCTTGCAAAAAAGGGTAAAAATTGTTTATAAAATCCTAATTGTGTCCTCGTCCAGTCTCGGTGTGTAATATGAGAGAAAGCATGAACGTCTTCGTCCGTCGCCTCTCCGAGAAAGATTGATTTAATGCTACTTCTGTTTGGTTTCATTTACAGAAGAATCTCTTCCGATGATAATATCATAATAACAAAGATTGAGATATTACTTATTATATTACATGCTATAATATATCGTCGCACCTGTCTGGTCAATTTTACAGCAATTTCTATTAACCTCTGTTCTCTAATGAAAATATTGAAAAGAACAAGTTTATTTTATACAATTTTTTTACCTTGTTTTCCTTATTGTTAAAGGATAAGAAATTAATTTCAAGAAAATAGAAACAGTGAAATTGTTTTCCTAACCCCAGCAAAGCAAGATTAGAATATAAGATTATAATTGATTCATACAAATTGATAATTTATAGATGATATGAAATAGAGAACAAGCCTCGTTCCTTAAGAGGATGGATAGACAGCTGATGTTCAATAGTTTCCACTTCACAATTTGCAAATGCACTAAATTGAAATGTTAAAAAAATGCAAAATCTCTTGCAAAAAAGGTAAAAAAGGTTATTTTTTCTAGAAATTAATTTAATATCCTTTAACAATAAGGAAAACAAAGTAAAAAAATATCAAATAAACTTAATTTCATTAGAGAACAGAGGTTGATACAATTCTCCTATATTCTAATGGGCTGGGTTAGGAAAACAATTTCACAGTTTCTATTTCCTAGAAATTAATTTCATGTCCTTTAACAATAAGGAAAACAAGGTAAAGAAAAAATAAAAAAAAAATAAACTAGTTAATTTCAATATTTCATTGGAGAACAGAGGTTAATAAAATTGCAGTAAAATTGGCCAGACAGGCACGATTCAAACTAAATTGAAATGTTAAAAAAAAAATGCAAAATCCCTTGCAAAAAAAGGTAAAAAAAAAAGGTTATAATTTCTAGAAATTAATTTCATATCCTTTAACAATAAGGAAAACAAGGTAAAAGAAATATAATAAATAAACTTGTTAATTTCAATATTTCATTAGAGAACAGAGGTTAATAAAAATTTCTGCAAAATTGACCAGACACGCTTCAAGCTATATTGAAATATTAAAAAAAAATTCCAAATCTCTTGCAAAAAAGGTAAAAATTGATTAAAATCCTTTAACAACAAGGAAAACAAAGTAAAAAAAAAATAATAATAAATAAACATGTTCTTTTCAATATTTCTATAGGAGAACAGAGGTTAATATTAAATAAATTGCTGTAAAATTGAGCAGACAGGTGCACGATTCAAACTAAATTGAAATATTAAAACTTGCAAAAATCTCTTGCAAAAGAAGGTTAAAATTGATTATAAAATCCTAATTGTGTCCTCGTCCAGTCGCGGTGTAATATAGGAGAGAAGCATGAACGTCTTCGTCGGTCTCCTCTCCGAGAAAAGCTGCAGGAAAGCTGCAGGAAACGCGTCCAGGAAAAAGGATTTCCGATTTCCGACAAAAGAGCAGACGAGCTTTCAGATTGAAAAGGCTGAACAATGAATGCTGCAGCAGCCTGGAGAGATGGAGACGCACTGAGCCTCTGCACACCCAACACCATGCACAATTTAAAGACTTATATTTCTATAATTCTCTACTGTGACTATAAATGACGAACCTGAGAGATACATGTTGAACATGAGGTTTCCTCCGCAGTCCTGTCTCATTGTGTTCTCTTGTTCAGAATGGGTTGGATTTCATTTCGTTGGGTGGCATGTGGGGGAAAAAAAAGATTTTTATTAAACTTTATCTCATAACTGTGATCTGGAATAAATGCGGGTGGACAGATTGGAAGTTTCCAGGCAACTGTCACTGGCCCCCATCTCTCTGAGACAATATTCAGACAGCAATTTCCCCCTGGTGCATTGCTTTAATTAAAAGAGCAATTTACCTCTGTCAGCCCAGCCATGGTGCACCACAATAAAAAGAAAATTGGGCCCCTTATCAATCCACCATCACAGTTTAATAAAGTTTCCTGCGTTAAGATCTGAGTTTCTATGGTGAATTGAAGTGTTTGACATGGAAACCAGTTCAGATCCTCCTCACTTTTCCGCCTCTTTACCTCTGGGCAAACAACAAAGACCTATTTCATGTTGGGATAAAGAATATTTACCTTGAAGCGCATGATGCACGCCTCAGTGCGCACGAGAGAGCAAGAACATTTCATCTCTCTAACCTTCTGGTTGTGGGTTTAAGGTTTATATAGCCTCAATCTGACTGGTTAATGAGATTGTAACGTTAAAACCATGGCTTCTGACGTCATCATGTCCACTCATATTTTTCTAATTCTGGTGTTTTTCAGACTCTAGTGGACTGTGTGGAGCTGGATGGGCTCTATTGACCTGCCATAGTGTGGCTTGGACTGTATAGAGACAAGCTGAACATATATAGCTGCCACTAAGTGTTACCAGTGTCTTATATTATATATATTGTTATTATTATCATTAAAATAGCCTTTTAAATCCATCAGTTTTCAACAAAGCCAGGAAGAACAACTCAACAAACACTAGACTTAGGTGCAAATAATGTTGACATTACAGACAAATAACATGAGGCTGATAAAACAGCACAACGCTGTAATTAAATGGCATTTGAATTTCCAATTTTGTGTGATTTCCTTCTTATTTAGGGTTAAAAGAAAATCTTACAATTTGGGCTTTTTGAACTTTATTTTTTATTTTACATCATGTCCACTGTTTAGTGGACCACAGGACCATTTCAGTGTGAAAAGACTAAAAAAAATTTACAGATTATGGCCGTAGAGTGATGTTAAACCAAGAATACATTCAACTTGATTAAAAAAAAACTGTGTGGAGCTGGATGGGCTCTATTCACCTGCACTAGTCTGGTTTGGACCATAGAGACACACTGTAAACAATTGCTGTTAAGTTACAGCAGGATTTCAACAGTATTAACCTGTTATTGCTAAAAACAGTACTTTACTGTTAATACAAAAGAAAACCTGTTAAATGAACAGATTATGACCATAGAGTGATTTTAAACCAAGAATACATTCAACTTGATTAAAAAAAAAAACACATGCCATATCACTGGAAAGCCCACGATATCTCTTTACAATACACCAGGGGTTGATAGAGTAGGTCAAAAGAGTAAAAGGATATGCACGTGGACAAAATGTCCACTATAGAGGATACATGTCAATGGGCTGGGTCTCAGGAGGATATAACTGTCACTAAGTGTTACCAATGTATATTATTATTATTATCATTATCATTATTATTATTATTATCATTATTATTATTATTATTATCATCATTAAAACTGTTATAGCCTTTTAAATCCATCAGTTTTCAACAAAGACAGGAAGAACAACTCAACAAACATTAGACTTAGGTGCAAATAATGTTGACATTACAGACAAATAACAGGAGGCTGATAAAACAGCACAACGCTGTAATTAAATGGCATTTGAATGATTTGTATCAACTGATTTATATCACATAATGAATTCAACACATAATCTCTAAAAACGTTCAATGGGATCAATCCAGGACTTTATTGTTATAATAATCTGAAGTCTATTCTCTGCTCTGCAGCACCTGTGGGTGTTTAAAAGCAACAACATTTAAAGTGGAAATGTGTGATAAAAAAAAAAAGAAAAAACCGCTGGCATGATAAAGGTTTGTGCATAAATAAAAGCATTAGTGATTTATTGAGAGAATGAAAAATAGCATCCTGCCATATACAAGGTACATGTTGGCTGTAGTAGGTAACAAAATCCAGGTCACCTGCCACCATGGCAGTTTTCCTTATATTAAGAAATATTATTTTTAAAAAAGAAATTCCTAAATTAGAAATAGTCAGAGATTAAGGCTATATGATATATTCCACATTTCTACCGTCTGGTAGCATTCTACATAGACAACAAAAACGTGAGTGGATGGTAGAAGTGTTCAGTGACCTGCCACAGTGGCAGGTGAGGCACATTTGTTGCGTATCATACCTCTTTCTCTCCATGTTTTCTTGTCTGTAGCTCCACTGAAAGTGATCTAATCACGGCAAAAAAAAAGAATCATTTAAAAACATCTAAACAGAGAATTATGTAAACACTATGACATTGACATTAACACATGTGCATCTCTGTCGGGATCTTGTGTGGTTTGGCATCTGGTGTGTCTTGTTGAAAATGCAATATATATATATATGTGCCATGACATGAAGAGACTGATCAGTGCGGCAGGAATCTAAATTCACGTTCAGTTCTGAAGACATTACATGGATTCTCAGTCTTTCAAGTCTTAAAAGAGACTTGGAAAATCTGTCAAATACTAAACATTTGACCTGAAAAACTCAAAAACAATAAATTCAATTCTTTTAAACAAGAAATAATACATTGAAATGAAGTTACAATACATTTACCAACAGAAAACCATCACTTTATACTTTGCATATACCTGTCCCTGAAAGTACTGAGAGTAAACCTAATTACTCATGATCTATTTTAGTGTTTGCTCTGTGATGTGTCACCTGACTGAACTCAGAAAAGCACAAATGCAAACACACACAGTACTGAGTATACTGTAGGATAAACAGTATATTTGTATGACATTTTGTTTATTTAACTACATCTTTAGGCCATAGCATGCAAGTTTTACATATAAGTCCCTGCTCACATAATCAGGCTTTTCAAGGATTTCCCTCTCAGACAAAGAGGAGAACATCTTGTGCAACCCATCAATGCAAAATGAATTAGCAAATTTCCCATGTCCCTTCCGCCTGGACTATAAAAGATGTATTTTCCATTCCGTCACGTGGCAGCAGGTCCTCAGGTCTGGGCTCTGTAGGTGTGTCTCTGGCGTCCCAGACTTGCTTTAGCTGCCTGTGTCCAAGTAAGAGTCGCAGGCAACTTAAAACAAGCCTCGAAAACTGGACTGTATCCACTGATGCAGTGGTGGATGAATACGTGAGGCATGAGGCAAGAAATCCACTGATAGAAAGAAAAAAAAACATGCATAAAGACATCAAAAAACATTAATTTGTTCTGTTTCTTCATTTTCTAATTATCATATCACATCAGTTTGCTGCTACTTATTGATCATCTGATGATAGTCTGCAAGTAAAGAGGCATGTATGAATTAAAAGCATGCTGCATAAATCACATTAACAAACATATATATTAATTCAATAGCGTGTTATTCAGTTGGTTCGCCCATAGATATGTAAAGATAAGCCATACAGTGGCCACTGTAGTCCTTTTGTGACAAACTGGATATACACATTCAGGCTAAATAGCATCATTTCATCCATTTAACACATTCTCCAATTTTTAAAACCTACTGTAAATCATTTGAGTAAAGAAATCAATCATTAAACTACAGCTGTCAACAAGAATCAATGCAAAGTTCCTGTAAAGCCTTAAACTTACCTCAGTGCTCTGAACTCTGTGGCCAAAGAAGCAGAGTTTGCTGCCTACTAGACGGCTCAAGTGTCTGTCCTCTATAAGCCACGCAGCTTTAATCAGTCTGCAGAGGAATGTATGTTTGAGAAAGGTGTGTGTGCATGGTTACATATTTATTAAAAGATCCTGTTTTTTTGGGTGTGGGACAGTGAGCTGGTGCACGCTTGTGGGCGTGTAACACGGAATCCCACGTCCTGGACCAACAGGAGGAGTGTGTGTGGAGGTAAATACACTCCAGGATCCCTTGTGACTGTAAGATAAACATGATGGTGCAACATTACAATAAACAAACAAGGGCTAAGTTACCAGAGTTTGAAAAGGGAGTTGTATGTAAAGGTTGCAGTAGGGAAATACAGTAAATAATCACAATATATCAACCTTTTTGTAAAGTGACATAAAGCTTTATGGTTATTCATGGTGTTCAGAATCCTGAGGGCCTCTTTCTGATGTTGGGTCTCAGTCATCGCAGCTTAAAAATCCTCACCTGACTGGTCTGCTTCTCTCTGCTACTTCCACATCACCACCTTTTTCATTTGTAAAGATAGCCTATAATAAGGAATCATTAAGGGTTAGGGATAATGGTTTTCACTTATAGGTTAAACTAATCAATGTACCACGTAAACTATTACATCATTGAAACCATTTACCTCCAAATTTGGTGATTTTTTTTCAGCTTAACTTAAAGGAACAGTGTGTAATATAAAAAAAGCAGAAATGGAATATAATAATAATATAATATATAATATAATATTCATGACTCATTAGTGTATAATCACCCGAAACTAAGAATCCTGTTTGTGTTTGCTTAGAATGAGCCCTTCATGGAGTCCACTATGTTGCACCGCCATGTGTCTACAGTAGCCCAGAGCGGACAAACCAACTCTAGAG
>CAKAOH010001532.1:0-28688 GCA_916701665.1 Sebastiscus tertius | reverse complement strand
ATAATATTTACAGTATACTGTATATAATAATATATTATATACAGTATTAAGTTACATATTGATTATAATTAGTGATGCATTACTTCATGTGTAAGCACCACTATGTTGCAGCTGGTAAAGGTCGGGCTAATTTTTATATTTCTTAATATACTGCAGGTTAGTTTAATACATAATAAAATCTCAAGGTCCAAGGCTTTTTATTTGTTATTTATCAATTCCAGCACTATTGCCTCATTGGCAATGAAAATATTTGGTCTCCGGTTCCTTCAACAATGATAAAATAAAATATGTATATATAAAAGGAGAAATCGCACAAGTAAATGTAAAAGAAAAATGATAATCTAAGGCATAAAATAGCACAGTTTAAATATAGGGTTTAAAAATATAAACATAAGTAAATATAAAATAGTAATGTAAATTTGTTATTTTGTATTTCCTATGGGAAAACTGAATGTAAACAGGATGTAGTATGTATATGCATGATGAGAAGTAATATATTTACACAGAGGTGTAGACAGGAATGTAGTATGTAATATTGAGAAGTACTAAAAATATACAGTATATACATAGTATAGTAGTAGAAGTAGTATGTATGGGTATATTTTTATGTACAGTATATATATATATATATATATATATATATATATACAGTATAGTTGATTTATATTCTGAAACTGCAATTTATGTTTATGTTAAATACAACTAATGGAGTAAAAAGTACAATATTGGCTTCCAAAATGTAGTTGAGTAGACGTATAAAAGTGAAATAAAGTAATATATAACAGGGGGTTATGTTTGCCAAAAAAGCCAAACATATAAATAAAATATACATTAATAGAAATACAGTGGACTAGAACATTTTTTAAAAGATATGCCGATGAATTTACAAGTTAATGTAACAATACAGTTTTTGAAATGGAAAATAAAAGGATAATTTCTTTTAATCCCAATCCTATAATCAGCATATCAGATATCATAATAAATACAAAATATTTTTAAAAAGAATTTACCACAAACAGCTTCAGAGATCACAGAGCAGTTGCCTCCCACACTCTGTGAACAGTTCTGCAAACGACCGTCTCGGTACAAACAGTCGTGGTAGCAGGTGGCACTGGGAGGTGAGCTGCTTTTATTCACATGATAGACGCTTCCACAGTCGAGATCCTGACACATCTGTTCAGCCAACGTATCTATAGAGTCTGCTGGTAATGCCACCACATCACTGCTCCTGTTTCCACGCATCCTGAGCGTGAAGCTGCATTTACCAGCGAGTTTGTGAACGTAAGAGTCACCTGAGGACACACAGAAGCAGAAACTCAGAATGATTTATGTGGTGATAATTCCTGTAAAACTCAAAAGTATCAATTCTTGTTCTCTTATTTTGGTCAGTTTTGGTCAGTTTCTCAATACTTTCTGACTTCCCTCCCATCTGAGTTCTACTGAAGTATATTTTTAAAAATGTCTCACAAATATACAGTATAGTTTCACTTTTTGAAAAAGCTCAGTCATTTCCCAAAACAGCTGAGCACTGTAGTTTTTAGCAAACTTGACTCAAACAGGAGGATATAGAGCATTAGTTGGGGACTATTTTCAATTGCGGATTAATACACATTTGGTGCTATGGTATTTACAGCACCGGGACGGTATTTGTGAGATTGATCGTATAGTGTGGGTGAAAGTAGACCATGTCATCAATGAAGTATCTGCCATGTGCAATGTTCCATGTATAACAATTCTGCTAAAGATATAAATTTGCCTCCGACTACCTTTAAAACCGACTTTGTCCTTTCCCATGGCTAAAACTGAAATACTTGACAAATCTCCCTTTAAGGTACATTTTGATAAAGATAAAAAATGTGAAATTAATTTGCCATTAATCGCGATTAACTATGGACAATCATACGATTAATCACAATTAAATATTGTAATCGACTGACAGCCCTATAGTATTAAAGGAGACATATCATGCTAATTTTTAGGTTCATATCTGTATTTTGGGTTTTTACTAGAACACATTTACATTTGTGACATCACAAATGGACAGAAATCCTGACAGCTTGTTTCAAAAGCTCAGTTTCTGAATATGGGCTGTGTGTATTTCCTTTTTTCCTATCCTTTTCTAATATTTTAGGGTGTCATAGGTTAACATATAACAGCAACGTCCGTGGTTTGTTTATATTTATATCAACCCTATTTCTTCCTTTTCATGGAAACACTTACCTTCATATTTACTGTATTCTTTACATTTTTTCTGTTCTGTTTTACTGTGTAAATTCCAGTAGAAATGTAGCTTATTAATATTTATATCATTGCCATTATTACTTTGGCAAATAAGATTTCAATGACTCTGAATGTACATGCATTGGACTGAGATGTCTCTGGTTACAAAACTGTGGGGGTGCTGAGGGTGCACTTTAGCACAAAGTTGCACAGAAACAAAAAGGTCGCTTGCAGAGCAAACCATGAGTCTGCGTGGGAGAATGCTTTGCTATCTCTCAGTTTGATTTGCACCTGCAGATGTGTTTCACAAGCAAGTCGCCCCACATCCTGTGACAATAAGAGCAAGAATATTCATACGTACTGCACATAAAGTGTTCTTCTGTTTCAAAAGTAGTGTAAAACAAAATTCTGGTATACGGTAACTGTGTTTGTGTGTTAGAGAAAGACAAAGAGAAAGATTATCTTCCTGAATATTTATACTGCAGAAAATGTAACTTACTGTTGAATTCCTCTTCAATTATCCCTCTTGTATTATTTCCCTCTGCTGTTACTTGGACATCGGTTGGGGCCGTTTGAGTGGATGGGTTTTGTAAAGCTGAAATGGAGATAGGAAAAGACTCATTACTTTCACTGTCAGTGACAGTGTGAGCTTCAAGCCTGCACACACCACAAGTGTCAGCCACAGGACTTTTGAAGGGTAACCACTTGACCAAGTATCTGACTTTTGTGTCTCAGCAAGCGGATGGAGTGCAGGGTGGGTAAAACATGATAAGAGGTCAAAGACCACCAATAAATGATCTGCCATGTGTAATCTTCCATATTATTCACTATACCACATTTATTTTCTTTTTCTATCATCAAAACTAACTTTATGTTTTCCACTCCATATGACTGAATCATAAGCACCCAGACCAAAGAATTCAAAGGATTCAAAGGTGAACATGTTTTGTATCCATCACTTTAGAGGACTTTATATTGACTTTCATTCATTTCCTGGAGACTTACCCTAACCCTAACCACAACTGCTACATGCCTAATCCACCCTAACCTTAACCTAATCCTAACCTTAACCTAATCCTAACCTTACCCTAACCTTAAACCAAGTCTTCACCCTAAAATGTAATGATTTACGTTATGGGGATGTGCATTTTGTCCCCAAGGAAGGGGAGTCCCCTCAATGTGACTATGTAAACAGATTGATGTCCCCACAACATGAGTAATACACGGCCACACACACAAACACACAAACACACACACACACACATAAGTAATACAGTTTTTTTCATTTGCCAAGACCCAGAAACTGGTACTTGTATGCAGAATTATGGAAACCACTAACTCATATCGCCTATCTATTGACCAGGTCGGCTAAAACATCAGCACATTGTCCACTTTACACTAAGTTTGAAATTCTAAAACACACTTGTGCAAATAACTACTCACAGTTATCTACATTAGACACATCATTCAAAACTAACCTGTGTGTTGCTTGCTAAACATGAAATACCTAAAGTCAATTATCAATCACTTGTACCCAGAATGCACCTGTGAAAACACCTGTAACCAATCAGATCACTTAGAAATCAGAGTTCAAACATTATGAATAGGATTCAGGTTTGCTCTTTTGTGTGCACAATGGAGGCTAAGAATATGGATAAATTGAGAATATTTATTTTTATTTATAAATACATTTATCATTTACAATAATAGTGTATATTTATAAATGGAAATGTGTTTAATAATTCAAATGAGAATAAACACATTTGTTTGTTTCCCCATTGCATTTGGGTTCATAGTCAATAATTACAGCATGCTACAAATGAAAATGCCAAAGACTAGATGATAGTGTTTTATACTTGATATAGAGTAGATATAGTTTTGAATGAAGTGTTTGCTTTTTCAAGAGATGTAAGATGTTTTGTATTTTGTGTATATGTTTTTGCAAGTCGACTGAGCACACACAAAATGATTTACATGGTGATTATTCCCGTAAAACTCAAAAGTATCAATTTTCATTCTCTTATTCTGGTCAGTTTCTCAATACTCACTTCCCTCCCGTCTGAGTTCTACTGAAGTAAATCTTTAAAAATGTGTCACAAATATATAGTTTCATTTTTTTTTTAAAAAAAAAAAAAAAAGCTCAGTTATTTCCCAAAAGAGCTGGGCACTGTAGTTTTTTAGCAAACTTGACTCAAACAGGAGGATATAGTGCATTTGTTGAGGACTATTTTCAACTGCAAATTACAGTTTTTTTATGATTGCTTTAAGCACGATATTTAAAACGGGGCTCATTTTGTCAAAACACTGCACACATTCCAAACACCCACACCCACAAGTAGCAGAATACCTCAGATGTTTTGCAAAATGAAACACTTCATTCAAAACTATACAATAATTTATAAAAACACAATTTTGTCACCATGTGGCACACACATGGTTCATAGGATTGGATTCTGTTGGAACCAGTTAAACGCTGCTGTGCTCAATCTTAAACACTTTTTTCTACTTTTCTAATGATAAAGTCTGGGTTGGATTTTTTCAGAGATGTTGTTAGAGTAAAGTACATGAATATATTGGCCAAACACAACACGGAGTATGTTGTACTGCCTCAGTACATCCATATATTTCCACTACAAGTGACTATATGTCAGATTCATGCATCTTATGTAGAGAATAGAGTGCAGTGTGTTGCAAAAAGTGACATGTTGAGTTGCAAATTGGGTGCAAAGCAGAAAACATGTTTAGAGTTTTGGAGACTTGGGCTGAGGTTTTGCTCCCTGCATGTCAGTTTCAATAATTATGGTTTATGAGTCATTTTAGTGTGTTTGCAATTGAAAAAAAAAATGTACGCAATCGTAAAAAAAAAACTGTATTACAGTAGAGTTTTGACAAATGGTAAATGGACTTGCATTTATATAGCGCTTTTCTAGTCTTCTGACCACTCAAAGCGCTTTACACTACATGTCAGCATTCACCCATTCACACACACATTCACACACTGATGGCAGAGGCTGCTATGGTGCCAACTTTGCCCATCAGGACCCAATCTAAATACTCATTCACAAACACACACAATTTGGGGTTAAGTGTCTTGCTCAAGGACACATCAACATGTGACCCGGAGCAACCGGGGATCAAACCACCTTCCGATTGGTGGACGACCTGCTCTCCCCTCTGAGCCACAGGCGGCTGTGGCTCAGGACAAAGAGGGCCCTAGTTTGAGAAATAATTTTAGCATTTGTAAAAAACTGAATGTGTTGTGAAATACAATGCTCCTAAAGATTGTGCTAAAAGATTAGTGTTGATTCAAATTCATACATCAATGTAAAAGTATTCAAAATTAACACAAATGTACATTATCCACTTCCTGTCCAGAACTCCATTTCTCTACGTTTTCACCTTGTTGACTACTTTTAACCTCCACACCATCTCTACATTTTCTTCAAGGCATTTTCTAAATTTCAAACCTACAAAAAATAAATAAGAGCAAATATAATTGGACCAAAAATACGAAAACAAACTACTATATTTCTTCTGAAATACACTGAATATGGTATAGCCAACTTCGCAATCTTTGCCACTGTAGTTTGTGCATGTTAAATTGATAGTGTTACTTCCTTTTTTCTATAATGAACAGCAACAAAAAAAAAGGTAAGAAAGAGAAGACAATACCAGCTTCTACGATTTCCCGTCACTGACAACAATAATTTAACATCCAGTTATTTAGTTGTTTATGATTTTCATTCACAGTAAAATGTAATAATGTACTTTATGTGCTGCTAGTGTTAACTGACAGTTTGTGAATATTTATATAATATATAAATAAAATTAAAAAATAAATAAATAACAAAATAAAACTGTATACATTACCTTGACAAAGACAGCTCAGTTGGACAATTAAAATGCATTTCACCAGCTTCATGTTGTAGACAGAAAGGGGGAAACAGCTTCTATTGTCTCTGTAATGTAGAACAACATCTACTGAGCCTGTTGACACTGTGTGGCTTCCTCTCTTGTTCCCTCTGTATATTTGATTGACAGAACTTCCCATTCGCTGCAGTGCATCATGACAGGAAGTGAAGCCTGTGACTTTGTCACAGATACTTGACTGTAATATCAATAGTCAATCCACATTCATGATGCTGAAACTTACAGAAGCAATTTGTACTAATAATTGACCCTGTTCTGTCTTTGATTTGAATTGATCTTTGAATACATTTAGACGTAATGTTGTGCTATCATGGACACTTAAGCAATGTACTGAATTAACAATATGTAGTAGCTGAAGGTGCATTATTTATAGTGATAAATACATTAAAAGTACTTATAGTGCACACATGTTTTTCTAAGGTATGAATCATATTGCATAAAAATAATTATATTTTGGATTTATTGCACCTTATTGCAACTGCTCCACATCAATTTCCCTTATCCTACCCTGGTGACTTAAAACTACATTTAACCAGAGGGGGCGACATTACTTCAAGTCTGTGGTGGTGCACGTTTCAGCCAAAATGTTCAGGCTGTTAACAGATTGGTTTACATTTGTCGTTGAATTCAAATGACAAAACATAACAGACTGTAAATATTCTGGGATATTCACCAAGTAGGTAAAGCAGCGAGATGGACACTTTTAAGACTACTCCGGGGCAATTTAATTTGCTTTGAAATGATGACAATTTAACCATTAAGTACAATAAAACACTAAAATACTGAGGTCCCGCATGTCCACGATATTTTTTATGGAAAAATATTTTACATATTTTTTTATATTCTTTATATTTCATAGGCTGATTCAAGAATTGCATTTAAACTGGACTAACTTTGGGCCAAATAAAGAAAGAAAGACAAAATATCTATAATGTTATTAATAGCAGTGTGGAGAAGGCTTTGAAACAGCATTTAGACATTTATCTTGGGAAATATATTTCTATAGAGAGAATTGGACAAATTGAATAAATCAAATATGGAAAATCCAAATTGTAAAAAAAAAAAAAAGATCTGACCTTCTTAGTGGTGTTATTGGGACTTGGTCTGATGACTTCAGTATTAAGACATTATTATCTTAATAAATGGAGATTAAAGAGGTTATTTGCTATCAGTGGTAATGACACAATGAACACCATTCATCAATGGCCATTTTATTCATTCCACCTTTATTTATGCAGAGGGGAGCTGTAAGGAACATATAGCTTGTTTTATGACTTTTGTCATTAAGCATGATTCCGTTTTCAAAACTGTGTAACAGAGGAGAGCAGCTGTGTAACAGAGGAGAGCAGCTGTGTTGGACCGCTCTGACAGCTCTTTATACAGCCACGTGACAGCTGCCTGCTTTGTTTACATCCTGGTCCAGGAGCACGCGCTCAACTCAACTCGCCCTCCTATTGGCTTTTCCGTTCTGTAGCTCCGCCCACCAGCGGCAGACCGGAAGATACAACTGACAGAAACAAACAGAAGACGACGAAGTTAATGTAACATTTATCTTATTTATATACCTTTTCTATAACAATAAAGACAATATTCATACTTCAACCAAACACCTGGTTTAAGTTAAGAGCATTCGGCTTAATAAACCCGACGGTTTCTCTATTTAGGCTCTGGTTTAGTCGCTGGTTTAGTGGCTGGTTTAGTTTAGTCGCTGGTTTATTTAACGTTACGGTTAAAGAACAAACTCCTCTCGCTGCGTTTAGGCGGTTGAAACTAAAGCAAAGATAATGATGACAAAATAAGGTATACATACTTCCAGCTCCTCGCCTATAAGTGAGCTAAATGTTAACCTGGTTCCACCTTTAACCTCGGGTTAACTGCTTTAGGGTTGGGACTATTTCTACACATGCGCAGTGAGCCGCAGACGCTCATCTGTTGGCGCCAGCGCCAACTGGAGATCAGTTTGATTCTGGCTCTGAACCGAGACAGAGGAGGTAAGCTGCACTCATCAGAGCTCCTGTAGAGTCAGCTATAGTCTCTCTCTAGCTCAGTAGTTTGATCTGAACAGTTCCGATCAGTTCCTGCGTGTCCTCCGATGCTTCAATCAAAGCAGCAGGTAGTGTGTTATGTTGCTGATCTGATCGTAAACTCTTGTTGTCGAGCTTCTTGTCCAAGTGTTTGTGTTAGAGAGCTAGCTAACCCTCTCCTGGTTGTCAGTGGAGGCTGTTTTAGAAACGTGTTCTTGTGTTGAGTTTGCAGAGTCTGTTGCATCTTCTGAGCTTCACTTAGTAAACTAAAAGTTTGCTAGTCCCTGCAGTCTGTTCCTGGTTTGGTTGTGGCGGTAAAGTTAGATGATAACTCATCTGAATCGTGATTAAAGTGTCCACAGCACGGACATGATACAAGAAACCATAACCAGTGGATGGTTTAATGATCAATGATCGTGTGGTCGTCGTTTAGTGTTGGATTCAGAGCTGTTTATCATCAGTGGTTCTTGGCACAAAATGTCTTCCCTGGGCCTTTGTGTTGCTGCAGCTTTCACTGCATGTCTCTTTGTGCTGTTCACGGTGGTTTTGGCTCAAGAAGCAACTGCAGGATGTTTAGGCCAGAGATCTCACTCAGAGGTGATCTAAAGTCTAAAGTGTGTTAGATTGCAGGTTTTATCAGCAGCGTGTAGTTTGTCGGCTGCTGGCTGCAGAGCAGAGCTGCTTTTACGCGCTCATTCATCCTGTTGGCGCGTTATGATGATGAGGTGTAATTCCTGAAACTATGTCGGGTTATGTGGTTTCATCGGACTTGGTCTTGAATGGAAGGATGTTTTATGCTGTGATAACTGCAGCTGGTTGTTAGTCTTTCCATCTGAGGGACAACTTCCTGCTTTAATGTTAACAAACTAACTTTGCTTCTGAATTGTTCCTTTCTTACAGACAGAAGCAGCCACGATCATGTCTAGACGAAGGTAAGGACCTCTTCAGTTGCTATATCAATAATGATTATTATTATTATTATTATTATTATTATTATTCTTGTATCTTTGATTTGGTCTGTTGTCAGATCTCCTGCTCCATGTTGACTTCAGTTTAATGTCTTTGCAGTGTTCGCCTGCAGAAAAGAGGTGGAAATGCTCCAGAGCAGAGAGGCAAGGTAACCAGCATCCATTTAACACTATACACTACAGTTTGAATTAGTTATTATATAGACATCATGTTCTAGATGGCCTGACTAACAACTTAGAACAACTTCTCTTTTCAGCAAAGCAACAGAAACAAGAATCCGCCCCTGTCAAAGCTGCAGTGTGAGAAGGTATGTCCCTTTGTGAAATTACATTAATTAGATTTTATTCAACATTATTGTCATTGTACTGAGACAATGAAATGCAGTTTAGCATCCAACCAGAAGTTCAGAAGGCAGTATACAGTATGAACATAGTAAGCAGTGCAGGTATAAGTCTAAAATATATACAGTGAATACTAAGGGTAGACTATTATACATCATAAACAGCTGCAGGTATAATATGAATACGGTGTATACACTATAGATCCGATATGTACGATAAGATAGTGGTATAAATATGAATACTCTATAGGACAGGATATACAGTGTAGATAGTAGTGTTATGTATGGACATGTGAGAGTGCAAATAGTGCAAATAGGTGTTTAAACCTGTGCACTGTGTTCTTTAAGTAAAATGAGGTACCATCAGAAATGACAAACAGTCAGAACAACGTCACACAAAGAGACCCTTACCCCCCAAAACCCCAACTCAAGTCATCCCTTTGACCAGTGCGACCAGAGGCCTGTACTACGAAGCAGGATTTGAGGTTATCGAGGTAACTTCAGAGTTAACCCACCGCCCACTGACCAATCAAAGCTCGGTGCGTGGATTGTATGATGAAGTTAAAGTCATAATTTAGGCTATAAGCAACACAGTTTAAAATGCCAAGTGCAGGCAGGACAGCTGGCTGTATGTTGGGGGTACTTACCGCTTTGAATTAGGTTTTTATATTTATTTTGTTACTTCCATGTCACACCGCCGGAGTCAGGGACGCAGCTGAATGAAGGTTGAAATGGTCATACATGCTACAGTGTTGCCAAAGGGTATAATGAAATGAAATACATCTTAATCTATTCATTCAGTCTATTTTGAAAGCAATTGATATATCACTGCCCCATCTGGACTACTATGTCTGACTATTGAGTGTTCCGTTAAATCAATAAGTCTGTTAATTTATGCATTCACACATCAGTATCTGTTTTTTTTCACCAGCTGTCCTTCCTGCATTTGACAGCTTCAGCTGTGTTACTTTTAGCCTGGATTATGTGTTTCACTTCTTTGTATTTGTCTAATATTAGAGTTGGATCTTGGTTTGTTAAATGTGCCGCTCTGCTGACAGTAGACTTGTCCATGTCTGTGATTTGTCAGTAGACTTGTCCATGTCTGTGATTTGTCAGTAGACTTGTCCATGTCTGTGATTGGTCAATAGACTTGTCCATGTCTGTGATTGGTCAGATGCTGCAAACACCGCCACACCTCATGTGAATACGCTCACAGCCAGACTGAGAATCAACACAACAGAAATATCCTGCGCTGTGTCCGTAGCTCTTCGTTTATAAACCCATGTGTTGCATTCAGTTTCCTCATTTTCATTTCAGAACCAGCTGGTGCTTGAAGGTGTCGCCGCCAAGCCTTGTATTCTCATCGAGTCTTCTGAGAAGGGAGTCTGGGTCAACGGTGACACACTTCTCACTTCCGCAAATTCCTTGGTTCGGCCGTCGCCTCTGCCTCATCTTGGGTGACTTATTATTTATTATTCAGCCATGGTTTCACTTGCAATTATCTCTTGCTGATATCCTCTGCTGGACAGACTTTAATATAATCATCCAGAAACAAACAATTTACTGTAATGTAAGACCAGAAAATCAGCACACATTTAAGAAACTGAAACAATCAAATGTTTGATTATTTTGACTTTAAAAATGATCAAAGTAGTTGCTACAGTATATGATTGATTATTGATTGATTATTGACTAATGGTTGTCTGCATGTTACAGATGGGGATCTCCTGAAGACGTGTGGGTGAAGATGATCGGCAGGGAGCAGAGTTACAGACACAGCAAGGGCTTCATGCAGAAACACCCCACAATCCTACCCAGAATGAGATCAGTGCTCCTCGACTGGTTGATTGAGGTGCGTCTTCAACCGCAGCTCAGATTCCTACAATATTTGTTGCAGTTAAACATTTATCTTTGCTTTTCAGTTTAACATTTATGACTCATATTTTAGGGCACAATTAATTTTTAAAAATGTTATCAAAATTGCAATATGGCCTACTCCAATTTTCAAATGGCAGGATGAGGAGGAAATCCCAATATTAAAGGCCACATGTGTGTCAGAATACCATTTTAAATTAAATATTGTGGTGTTGCAGAGACGTCCCAGCCTACGCATCATATCCTACAGACTTGGATTGTCTTTGTTTGGTACAGATAATTGCAATTAGATCTTTTTTCAAAATCATGCAGCCCTATTATATTATATTTCTGTGTGTTGTTGATGATATTTCAACATGTGTGAAATAGTAACAGTTTAAAATCCTTTTAGGGTCACAATGTCTTAAATACATAAATGGCTATGTACAAAACTAACCATATGAGCTATTTCCAGTTTGACCTATATTCATCCACCATGTTTTAGGTATTTGGCACAAGCCTTGTTTATTATCTTTATACTAAATTCACTTTAAACATCAGGCCACTAAAACATGGCTGTACTGCTTTATCAGCCTTTCCAGTTCAACACAAAATAGAAAAAAACTATGACGGAAATATTAACATGAAATAATGTGATCGCTTAAATTTAGACCCCTCATCAAAATGTTTACCGACATTTTTTACATCATTGGTTTCACCAGGTGAGCGAGGCCTACAGTCTCCACCGGCAGACGTTCTACCTGGCACAGGACTACTTCGACCGGTTCATGTTGACGCAGAACAACATTCAAAAGGACACGCTGCAGCTCGTTGGGATCACCTGTCTTTTTATAGCGTCAAAGATGGAGGTGAGAAACAACGGGGAGGAATCAGGTCTCATCTTCACAAATCATTCAAATTAAGATGTGCTGCACTGAGAAGAACCCAAATCCAACTGGCACTTAAAGGGGAACTACGACCATTTTCTAAATTCATTCCTATGATCTAAGACAGTCCAAAAAATATGAGTAAATATGAACAACTCTCCCAAATCCAAAAACTAGAGCGCTAAAACTCCAACTTGTGATGTATGAAGTGTGGAGCTGCTCTATAGTCAAAGAACTGTGAGAGATGTCTGACACTGAGAGCACCCGGGGGAATGTTCTGAGTATATGGAAACATTATGGCTTCGTCCGAAATCGCACACTATGCACTTAATACTCAACGGGTATACTTTCATTTAACGTACTTTTGTGTGAATAAACAGCAGTATGGATCTTTTCGGACGCACTGAGCAGTAATCTACATCGTCACAACCTCAAGTTACCAAAATGATGGTTTGAAAGCATCAAAGTTGGACTAAATTTAAAATATATTTTACATCTAGCAAAAGGGAAATCTTATATTTGCAGTTAAATTGAAGCGTTATTGACGTTACAGAGCTGTCTTTCAACGTCTGTTATGAACGTTGTCGTCACTACCGCATTGCATTGTGGGATATTTATGCCGCCGTAGTGTCCAGCGTTGCGTACTGTAATAATTTATCGGACATACTAAAAAATCTCACATACTGTTTTAGTGTAGTAAATAGCATGTTAATGTGGAATTTCACAACTGACAGCACTACAGTAGAATAAAGCTCATTTTGGGTATAACAAAAGAAAACAAATACTCTGTGCATCCATTCATGGTCTATGGAGCAGCTCCAGACTTTATACTTGATGACATCACCAGTTTGAGACTTCCTTCTCTGGTTTCTGGCTTTGAGAGAGAGGAGCTCATGTTCACTAATATTGACTGAACTTTACTAGGCCACGGAAACAACATATAGGAATTGTTATTTTAGGTGGTGTTCCCCTTTAAACAACACGTCTCAATATATGTTTCAAGACATTTCATTTGTTTGGTGCAAAACACCCAGCAGACAATTTAGAAGCCTTTTTTATATGAAGGTGTTGACCAGGCTCGTTGATCCTGAGGTATTTAATCTGCTTGATGGCAGCAGTGCACACAGACACATTTGTAATGGATATGACTGGGCTATGGACTACGGGGCTGGGCGATATGGAGAAAATCAAATATCCCGACATATTTGACCAAAGTGCCTCTATCGACAGTGTAGGGTGGGGCTGCTGGTGCTTTCACAATATTTCCACAATGAGATTTTTGATAAATAATCATTAGTAATGTAGATATAATGACCAAGTGGGTAAAGTATAGAACAGAACAGTCTGGTAAGTTCAGAAAATTCCAACACTTCACTGTAATGTAGTGTTAAAAACCAGGAAAAGACAACAGCCATAATACAATATCCAAAACTGCTCTTTGTTTTTGAGTTATGGAGCTATTTTCTTTCCTTGTAGGAAAACTGTCCTCCGAAGCTCTCCCAGATGGCCTATATTACTGCAGACACCTACTATGAAGACGAGATCCTTCAGATGGAGTTAATCATTTTGAAGGTAATACTGTTAAAAGTGCTGCCACGTTGTGACTCTACTCTTCATTAATAGTCGATAATAGTCATAATTCTACTTTCTGCATGTTCCACAGGCGTTGAGGTGGAACCTTTGTCCTGAAACAGCCGTCTCTTGGTTGAAGCTTTACTTCCAGATGGCATCGATGGACGCCGACTCTGACCTGCTGGAGCCGCAGTTTCCACAGGATGCTTACATACAAATGACACGTGTAGGTGTTTTGGAATCGGATTCATGATGTTCAAGCGCAAATACTGACACAGACCTCGGTCTCAGAGTTTAGTTAAAACCCCTCTGACACAGTCAACACAAAGATGTAACCTTTCACAAACACTCTTTTGTGTCTGGGCTGTTATTGGATTCATTCTGTTGTAAGACTATAGGAGCGTGACATCAATGGTTTCCTATCGAAGCTTTCTCTCGTCTTTCCACAGCCACACTGTTACCGATGTAGACAATGTGTCAGTATTTCTGGTTATATCTCCCAACTTAAGCAGCAAATGAAATGAACTAAAGCTTGTATATGTTATATGCTGTATTCATTTCTTCAGGTTAAGTCTGGCTTATGACAAATGCTGTCTCTCTTCTGTCCTTTTGACTCTTCCAGCTTTTAGATCTGTGTGTCCTCAACATAAACTCGCTGGACTTTGAGTATCGAGTGTTGGCAGCCTCCGTCCTGAGTCATTTCATTCAACAGGAAACGGCTCAGAAAGTTTCAGGTAAGATTTGGGATTATTACTAGGGCTGTCAAAGTTAACAGGATAATAATGTGTTACTGCAAATTCATCTTAACGCCACTAATGTCATCATCTGAAACTAGAAAACCTAAGAATCCATTCTTGCCAACCATGTCATACTAGCTTGTGGTGAAGGAGGCTAAATAACGCTCCAAACTTAAGCTACATTTTGGTGAGGGAAAACTGGCATGGCCATTTTCAAAGGGGTCCCTTGACCTCTGACCTCCAGATCAGTGAATGTAAATGGGTTCTATGGGTACCCACGAGTCTCCCCTTTACAGACATGCCCACTTTATGATAATCACATGCAGTTTGGGGCAAGTCATAGTCAAGTCAGCACACTGACACACTGACAGCTGTTTTGAGCATATTGTTTTATGCTAAATGCAGTACCTGTGAGGGTTTCTGGACAATATCTGTCATTGTTTTGTGTTGTTAATTGATTTCCAATAATAAATATATACATACATTTGCATAAAGCAGCACATTTGCCCACTCCCATCTTGATAAGAGGATTAAATACTTGAAGAACCTCCCTTTTAAGGTGAACAGATAAAAAAAAAAAATTGTGTTTAATCACGATTAACAATCATGCAATTAATCAAGATTAAATATTTGAAACAATTGACAGCCCTAATTATTACCTTTTTTATAGAACATAGATATACATGGGAAAGTTTTGAGTGTCACATCACAGTAACATATTTTAGTATTTAATTTTTTCTGTGTATAAAACGGATACAGCATACTGGCAGAGCTGTTATTAAAAACCTCCTGATCTGAACCACAGTGTGACCCACAGTGTGACCCACAGTGTGACCCACAGTGTGACCCACAGTGTGACCCACAGTGTGACCCACAGTGTGACCCACAGCGAGGTTACTCACTGCATGTAAACACATCTGTGCTCAGGTCTGTCGAAAGACGCCATCCAGCTGTGCGCTAACTGGATGGCCCCCTTCGTGGAGACGTTGGGCTGCTCCAGCAGAGTGGCTCTGAGGGATTTTGCCGGAATCAAGCAAGAGGACAGACACAACATCCAGACGCACACACACTACATGACCATGCTGGTTAGTATTCTCTTGTTGGGATGTGTTGCATTACATTCATTTGGCTTGTTCACGTGACGTACACCAACTCAACCTCCTTAGGAACAAGAAATAAATGTTCTCAAAGTGTAAGTGCATCCCTCCCAAACAAACCACTAAGAGTGTGATTGAATTTTAAGGAAAGTTGAAGGTAATGTGGAGGATTTTGAAAGCATAGCTTTTTAGAAAGGCTTGGAAAAAATCAGGGGGGAACGAGTTAATAAAATATTCTCCTAGGGACTTAGGGGGTTGCCGTAGAGTCTCAAAAGTATCATGGAGAAAAAAAAATTAATCCGTCCTCAAATTAGTAATCCTTGTTGTTGATTGAATAATTCATCAGGAACCATAATAATTAAATTATTAATCTATAATCAAAATGGTTGCTGGGAAGAGTGTGGAGGACGGAACCTGCCAAAATAAAAAATAAATAAATAAATGACTCGATAAGTAAATGTCATTAAATGTAGCAAAAATAATATTAAAAATAAATGTAGCCATTAATTAATTGATAAAAAGTGACAAATTGATATTTTTGTTTCAGTTTGCTTATTTATTTATCTTTGTATTCATTCCCTTATTTATTTAGTCTTCTGTTTAATTTTCCCATTTATTTATTTTTATTCATTAAAAAGAAATTAAATGTATTTATTTTAGCTTTTTTTTTATGTTATATTTATTTTTAAATTTAGGTATTTAGTAGAGCTGAAACGATTAGTGGACTGTCATTTTTCAAGCAAATTCCAAAAAACTATAATTTTCAGCTACACGAATACAATGATTCCCTGTTTTATATGATAGTTAATTCAATACTTTTGTTCACCAGTCTGTGTAAAACGGATAGAACAGGCTGAAGCATTTGTCGACCCTTCCCAAAATAAAGAATTTTGTGAGGCACTCTGCTGACATCGTGCAGTTTTACATGTAGTTGAATTATTAAACATAAACACTTCCACTGATATTGCTTTAATTGAGCAGTCATTTAACATCTAAGCTCAATAAGTAATACTTTAACTATTCATGATGCTACTGTATCACTGGTTTCTGACTCTCAACCTGTTTCTATTTTAGGACCACAGTCAGAAGGATGTGACCAGCCAGTTCCTCACTCCTCCCAACAGCACAGAGAAAACCAGCACACACTGAACCACGAGAGGAAGACTCTGAAGGGAGTGTGAGCAAAGAGGACGCGGGGTTATTGTCCCACTAAGAGGACGCAGGGTTATTGTCCCACTAAGAGGACGCAGGGTTATTGTCCCACTAAGAGGGGCTCTTTTTACAGGAAACAACTCCTACTACTTTTAACTGGAGTCTGGATGGGAGTTTCTTTCATGCCTGCTGATGTGAAATTGCCACTGAATGCATCATCCAGGATAATATTTTAAAGACTTTTCTTTCTTCTCGGCCAAAGCTTTTTTTTGCTTGATGTTTAGCTGTTTTTAGCGACAGGGTGCTTTAATTCAGAAAAGGAGAAAATGTTTTTAAAAAAGTGTCAAGTGTCATTTCTAGGAAATGATCTATTACTGAAAGTGATGTGCAATTGTTTACTTTTGTAGCATATTAAATATGTTCATAGTCAACAGATGATACTGCTTCAGGGTCAGTTGAAATATGAAATCGTTTTTTAAAACAGATGATGTTGAAAAGCAGCTACCGTCAGCTAATCTGTAAACTAAGTGTGAAAAACATGGAACCACTGATATACAGTACGAGTATGCACCGTTGTGAACCCAGATGAAAGCCATGCGACTGAAAGCACAGGCTGAATAAAGGGCATACTCTTTGAGTTCAGTGTTTTTCAGTGATATTTCCCATGCTGTTGTAAAGCCATTGTTTGTGTAACTCAGGGCTAAGGATAGTCAGTGATCTATTTTCAAATGATTGCAAGTGTACAAATGAGCAACTGTATTTATTAGAAGTTTATTTTCTACCACAAAATAAAATATACATTTCCAAACCCTCCCAGAGGTCTGCCAGTGGTTCACATGTCTCCTAGAAGTACAGTTTGGCCATGGCCTGCAGGAATCTCTTCTTCCTCTTCTGTGCAGCCAGCTGCAGCACCTCCTCCGGGTTACTGGTGTTCAGCTCCGTCTGTCCGATCGCTTTTATCTGAGGAGAAGCAACCAGTTGGGGAAATGAATGCAGCTTTCTGGAGCCTCTCGGTAAGTGCAGACTTGGACATATTGCAGGTTGTAATTTGATTTGGTTGAGTTGTCTTTCAACAGCATTTTGAAACCCTCACTTTGAGGCAGATTCTAACAATGTTGAATTATGGTCCAAAAAAACTGCTGTTGAAACGAGGTTATATACAAGACAGATGTCTAAAACTCACTTTCCAACCCGGTTTAGCCCAGTTTTAACCAGATGTGTTTACGTAGGCAGAATGCTTTTTGGCATCATTGGGAACAAAATCCATAACCTTTCAGCATATTGTAATTCAAGTGTTCTGAGAGAAAACTAGACTTCTGCTCCTCCTCATGGCTCTGTTTACCGGCTTTAAAACGTCTAGCTGGTGACAGGAGACTTTGGCCAATCACAGGTCATTTCAGAGAGAGCGTTCCTATTGGCTGTTCAACGAAGGCAGCTGTCAATCACTTGCGAACTTCAAATATGAATCAATATTCTGTTACTACAATGCCTATTTCTCTCCTCAAATGTTTTCAGTAACATCTTGTAGTGTGTTTAGCTGTAACGAGAGAGTTTGCTCCGGCTGGTGGGCGGTGCTTGGTATTTCCTAAACTGATCTCAACATGACTGCCGGGTCATAAACTTTCTCATTTTACAGCTAAACAGTACAAGATGTTTATGGAAACATTTTATGCGAGAAATAGGCATTACAGTAACAGAATATTGATTCATATTTGATCAGCGCTGCCTAGTTTGGTCAGAGTTCACGAGTGATTGACAGCTGCTCAGAGACGTCATGCTCCAGATCGGCTCTAATTGGTTTTTTCCTCCGGTCTGTGAAATCTTGCAGATGCCGTTAGGAGCACCGGAGGACACAGAGGCACATGATTTGTTTCAGATTACCAGTCTCATGCACTACTGTCAGGATATAGTGACCGTTTTATAAGAATAACTTTTTTTTAAATCCCATTTGCTCTGACCTGCCTCCTCCAGCTTTAACTGGGTTTTGAACTGCTTACCGCTATTTGTCTCTTCTCAGTCTCGCCTCTTTTATGGTGAATATCTGAACGCACAGTTAAGGAAGAACAAACAGAGAAAAGTTGACATTGTACTTAACAGCAGGTTATGATAGAAGGTCTGAAGGTTCTCAATGAATCAACACAATCATTAACAGGAAGGATACGTGTGAGGTATTCCAGGATGGTGACGTCCCAGATGTAGTCGTAGAACGAGTCCATGGCGTCGTGACTGTGTGTGACGAGAGAAAGATGTAAGAGATGTTCAGAGGAGTGCTGGTGGGTGTGTATGTGTCGTGTCATACCTGTTCTGTTCTTGAAGAGCTTTAAATGCCGTCATGTAGTCCACCTCTCGGAGAAACTGACAGAGGACAGCAACCTGATGAAGATGGGACACGGACAAGTTCAACACGGGACACAACAGGCATTTAGCTGATTCGCAACAAAATAAATATTTAACACTGAAAGTGATAAAACCTGACAGGTATTTCTTCGGTGTCTGTCATTTTCAGAATCACTGCTTCAGAAAACTTAACTAATTCAACTATTTTTCCGTCAGGACATGGAGACAGCCTTGTGATAGCAGCTGAAATTAATCTTTAAAAAAACAGAAAACTGGTTTGACCTCTGACCTGTGTGTGACAGTTCATCATTGAACAGCACTTGATCATCCTCTTCAGGACCTGCAAACAACAGTCAGTGTTATTATAGGGTGGATTCTTTTCTTTTTTTTAATCATGCTTTTTATTGTTTCCTCAAGAGAAAAAGACTACAACAACCTAAACCACCAACAAATAATATGTGCATAAAGTATATCAGATAGTAATTGTAAATTGAAAAACAAGCTATTCAAAAACAAAGAGGAAAAAAAGGTAATAATAAAATTAAAAATATAAATAAATTAAAAAAAATTCTAAAATTAAAAATCTAATAATTTTTTTTGTAAATAAAAATAAATAAATAAATAGTAATGATAATAAAAAAAATATAAAAAATTCACACATCACATTCCCAGCACCTACTTATATCCCTGTACAAAGTACATACTGTGTTTAAGGCACATTTACAAAGGAGTAAATAAAACAGAATATGAAAATAATGAAATAATGTGAATATAATTCAATAAAATATTGAAACAAAATGAATTAAATTGAGGTTTCATTTTAATGTCAAAAGGTGGACTGAAACTACAATTCAGACTAAAGTATGTTCATTTTCTATCTTTTTATTGTAATTCGCTCTTTGTTTGTATTTCTTGTTGCCAACAACTGCTGAAAAGCTGTTCTCTGTGAACGTATGTGTGCTGTTTGCTGTGTGATCTACCTGGTCAGAGTAGACGTCAGGGGGAACAGCTTTGGTGAAGAAGTCGGAGCACACGGCTCCGGCCTGGAGGTAAAGGTTCAGTGCAGCAGAGTATTGGTTGGTCACTACAGAACAGAGAGAGACCAACAGAAGGCTTCAGTCAAACGGAGACATCTGGGTAACACGGTTTATACTTTCCCTTCATTGTTGTAGCCAGATGTTTGGTGTTTGCAGGGGTGTAATGCAAGTGAATATCTTTACATAAGTACTGTACTTAATGGGTAACTTCGGTATTTTTCAACCTGGACCCTATTTTCCCATGTGTTCGTGTCTAAAGGTTTACTAACCATTTAACCCTAGTTTGCCTAAATCCATTGGTGAGCATTTTAGGAACTGGAACTTCAACTAAATTCACTGATGAAATATTTTCCGGCTGCAGATGTCCTTAAAGAAAAACAAAAAGCTGCCGGTGCGTTTCTCACCAAAGTAGATGTCTGCCTGTGTGATGAGCCACGATTGGTTATTAGGATTCAGGGTGAGGGCGTAGGACACCAGCTCTTTGACCGTCACAGCCACGGCTTCCACGTCTACTGCCTGTATGCTGACACACACACACACACACACACACACACACACACACACACACACACACACACACACACACACACACACACACACACACACACACACACACACAAACAAACAAACAAACAAACAAACAAACAAACAAACAAACAAACACAAACAAAAACAAAAACAAAAACATCATCGTCACATTTAGTGGGCTTTGTTTGAGACATCTTAATAATTCATTAAGAAAGACAATTTTCTTACCTCGGAAGAGTAGATGGCCAGATGGTGAGGTGTTCTGCTGTCACTTCATTTACAATATCATCCTAAAGACAGAGAGAACAGTTGGTTACCTCAGAGAGAATGAGATGAGCTGATGGTGATCAGCAGTGCAGAGAACAACTTTAAGTGTCCAGTCTGAAACTGCAGCAAAGCCTACCATCACACCATGGTATTTATACAGTAAACTGCAACATTAAAGCACTTTGATCCATTGTAGCCAGCTGTTTATTAGAGGCCGGGCAGCAGCTCTGCTCTTGTTTTTGTCAATATTCTTCTCAATCTTCCCTAGAAAATCTGCCTTCCCATGCATGAAAATAAACCAAACTTTGCACATAGCTCCAGTCCTATGCTAAACCTCCTCAACTGGTTTTGTGGGCTAATAATCCTGTGATGGCACCTAAAGCTTAAAACTCATAACAAATCAGCCGTACGTGCTAGCAATTTGCAACTTTCACCAGAATGTAGCCCCTAGTGAGCAGAAATGTTCAGATGCTTCAATCTAGCAGGAATTATGAAGTCCATCACTAAAACGTATTAAACCTAAATCTCCTCCAGCATTTGTTTTTCACCTGACACCAAACTTCAGACTGTCCTCCATAAACCTTCCACCAGATTTTTGAATTATCAAAAATCCACAGTGCAGCAAAATGTTTTAGTGTGTTACTGAACACAGCTACTGAAGATTCTCGCTAAATAAAGCTTCAGTGTTCATGGAAATAAATGAGAATTTTGCGGTCATGGTAGGGTGTAAAATGATCCCAAAAACTGCAGTTCTCACTGTATTTTGAATTCTATCCTCATGTGAACCATCACAGTCAATGGAAATCAATCAATCAGTTTGTCACTTATGGAGCAATCAATCATTATTCAAATAAATTACAGACATCTCTGTGTTGTTTAGATGAAGTACACAAATTCTCAGAATTCTGTCTCGAAAACTGAATTTTTGACACTAGTTTGAAATCTGCCTCTACATGCAGCCTTGGTGATCGCCTAGTTGTAGTGTGAAGTCATAGTGTGAAGCGGTAAGTTCACCTAGATAGTGACTCGCCCTTGGTGTTTGAGGTTGTGAGTTGGAGACCCGATTGAGGCAGAACTAACATGCTAATGCCTTCCAGGTTTGATGATGGACTGTCCTGTATTTCTCATCGGTCTTCCTCCTCTTCCTTTTTTTCATCTTCCTCCTCTTCTTCTTCATCCTCTTCAAAATGCCCGGCCCCTTGTTTTGCTGTGAGATATTCCTACTACCTACACAGCCTATGTGAGACTCTACAGCGTGCTATCAGTGTGGAAAATTCAACAATCTAACAACTCAAATTAGAGACATACCCGCACTATGCTGTGGAGCCTCACAAACAGTGAGATGAGGGTTGTCAGCACCAACGGCTCCTGTGAGACATAAGAGGACACTCGTTACCTTCGCGTCAATAGCATCCAATGTTAATGTGACATGTCCACAGCTGGATTAAGTTTAGTTTATTAAATACTTACTCTGAGTTTCTTGATGAAAGTGATGAATTTGCTCCTAAATGCATAAAAAAAATGAAAATACACCAGAATGAGCCTGCGTGTGCTTTTCTACAGCGTATCATTGCGTTGTAACGCTTCGTTCAATGCAGAGGGGTGTTTGCAGCGTACCGGTACAGGATGCCCATGGAGGACTCCCTCTGTTTAATGAGGCCCACTCTGCCGTCGCTGTTCCTCTTGTGCTGGATGGACACGCTGCAGATCTGCACCACCACGTCCCACAGCTCCTTGGCTGTGCGCCGACACTCTTTAGGACCCGGGAGCTCTTTGCACGTCGAAGCCAGGAGCTGACCGATCTATCAGAAGATACAGAGGGAGATTAATTTAAACAAGCCAAAACCACAGCGGTCCCCGCCGTGTCAACCATCCCAGAGCCAGAGGAGGGTCCATCATCACAAAGTCTTGGTTCAAACCTACACAGCTTTGTTTTGAACTCTCATGGAGATCCCAGTGTTTCCAAAAAGTACCAAATATGTATTGTTGTGGGAACGTGTATAAAATGATGCACAACACTTCAAGAATAGTTGTTGTTATATTATAGAGTATTACTGCAGTGGCATTGAATGGCACATTGAGTTTGTCTCAATATACGAATCACATGGCTTAAACCAGCAATCATTGATTTCTTTTAGCCACTTGGGGGCAGTGCAAGAAGCTGTATGCACATCATTGACATGTTATCACCTTATAAAGTTGTCATGAACGTAAACAGTATGGATGGGCGGCTGGCGTATACTGTGGTATTGATTCTTCAGTAGTCACAAGCTACTCATTTGGTATCAATAACTATCGCTAATAAAATTATATAAAAACAAAAGTGGGTGGCTGCATCACTTCTGAACGTTTTCACTACTTTTGCATAATGTTTGTGCCAAAACAGCCCCGACGTATTTAGCTGGCCCGTGCCACATGACTGTGGAAACCATGTTGAGACCTTGGTCTGGTCAGCTAACATTACTGCCAAGCAGTTGAAATATAGAGTGATATTGTGGTTTTAGCTGACGTGTGTCGCCTCACTGTTTTGAGCGATGCTCGTTCATGTATATTTAGAGCGAGAAGGCGCGAGCTCGACGCTGACTTTCGTTGACTTAACGGCCACAGGTGTCGCTGTTAACAAGACATTTCTGATTCTTACAAATAGTCCCTTTAAAAAGGGACTATTTGTAACTTTCAGAAATGCTTCTTAACAGCGACACCTGTGGCCGTTAAGTCAACGAAAGTCAGCGTCGAGCTTGCACTTGCTCGCTCTAAATATACATGAACGAGCATCGCTCAAAACAGTGAGGCGACACACGTCATCTAAAACCACAATATCACTCTATATTTCAGCTGCTTGGCAGTAATGTTAGCTGACCAGACCAAGGTCTCTCCATGAACATGATTTAGATCTGATCTTAGTGTTGGCTTTTCCTGCCTCAGCGCAGGCTGATGCAGCGGGGCTCTGAAGCGTGTCTCCCTGCTCTCTCCGCCCACAGCCAGAGAGAGCAGGGAGACACCGGCACCCGGTAGGTAACGAGATGATAACGTTACTCGATGAGGAGCTCCGTCACTTCACAAGACACGGGAAACCTCTGTTGGTCTGGAGGAGCTGCAGCAGTTATTTCTGCACAAACATCCACTGTACATTCACTAGATATTCTCAGAGCTAAACTAACTCTTCTGCAGTGTGGAGGTAGCGCGCGTTCACGTCTAGAGGTGGAGCGAGCTGAGCGAGAACGCACGCTCTGTCTGAGTGAAGGCGAGCAGGCAGAGGAGGAGAGGCAGTGGCCACACGCGAACGCGAATATGCGAGCGCGCATGTGTGGCGTTCCGCTACATTTATACGCTTAAAAAGTTACAAACAGTCCCTTTAAGAGTGAAAATCAGAGTTCAAGATTTTAACTGTAAACTATTCTATCTGCCTGCATGCACAAATTCATGGTAGTTTTGATATTGTGTTGGCCATTATTGCATCTGAACAGTGACATTTGTTGAAATTCTTAGTTCAGCAACTGTACCTTTACGGAGCATACAAAGCTGAAGTTTAAGTCAACATTAACATGATAGAAATAAAATAGCAGAAGGAGTTTTTAACTGTTTCATAACCTACAGAAATGTTATGGGCTTCTTCGAACAATGTAAGGGGCAAAAATTAACATCTATGTAACTGGTACAATGAAGCAGTGATGGACTTGAAAGTGGTGAAAACACAGGTTTTGTTTTTACCTTGATGTATGGGTTGTTCATGACCAGAGATGGTGGCACCTGCAGAGTCAGGTAATCGTTCTCCCTCCAGTTCAACATGAAGGCGACACACTCCTCTCCTACCACCTGACGCAGAGGCAGATCTGGAGACAAAGAAAAGGACATCCCCTGATTTATTAGTCCGTCTAAAAATGATCCTTTATTCCATTGCAGCATTAATCCACAGTGAGCGAGCTACGATGCTGTTCATATACAGTAGATAGGGTCAAATCTTAATATCACAGTGCATCCAGAAGTGTCCTAAATATTTGTTTTGCCAAATAATTTTTAAACTTGCAGAACCAGAGTGACGGAGTTTACCACACAGCCCGACATCAGACGATATTAAACAAATTAAAGCTGGGTAAAGACCAGGTAACAACTCCACGGTGTTTCCACTCACTCACCGTGAATCCTCATCTCCAGGTATCCTCTCACCCTGCTGACCAGGTCGGGCGGCGGTCGCTCCTTGCTGCCCTCGGCCGCCATCGTCTCGTGCGCGCGAACCTCCAGCAGCAGCATCTCGTTCAGCATCACCTGCCTCAGCTTCGGGGAGAACTCGGTAACGAGCTCCAGGCAGGCTGAGAAAAGCTGCCGCGCGTGGGCAAAGTCCTGAGACGACAGGAAACGAGTATTAACGGATTCTCACTGCTCGGAACTGTTATTGTAATAAAGCTGATGGACCACTTGTTGATGTCCTTTGTGTCAGTACGGGTTTAAATAATTGTGGCAAGCCATTTGGTATTCTTTACAGTTAAGAAAGTTCAACATGCTCATTCCATGTTTTGGATCCTGTGGAACAAAGTAGTCAGTCTACAGAGCCTACCGAGAGCTCAAACATTCTTCACACAACGTTTATTTTTTCCATTTTGATGCATAATTGTGAGCCTGAAAGTAGAAAAAGGTTCTATTTCTGAGCCCTGATCAAGTAAGCACACCTTTATTGATATGCAGTGGAGTCCTTTGGCCATGAGGATGTAAACCAGGTCCTTTGTCAGGTTGTCTTTAATGCCGAGGATCACGTTGATGTAGTCCGGAGGAACTTCCCACTGTACACAAACAGAAAGGGGCATTTTTTGTATTATTTCAGTTTAGATTTCATTATATCTGACAATGAATATTACTGGGGCTGTGAATCAATTAAAATAGGTAATCACAAATTAATCAGACATTTTTTATCTGTTCAAAATGTACCTTAAAGGATATGTCAAGTATTTAATACTCAAATATGCAAATATGCTGCTTTATGCAAATGTATGTATGTATTTATTATTGGAAATCAATTAACAACACAAAACAATGACAGATATTGTCCAGTGCTGACTTGACTATGACTTGCCCCAAACTGCATGTGATTATCATAAAGTGGGCATGTCTGTAAAGGGGAGACTCGTGGGTACCCATAGAACCCATTTACATTCACATATCTGGAGGTCAGAGGTCAAAGGACCCCTTTGAAAATAGCCATGACAGTTTTTCCTCGCCAAAATTCAGCGCAAGTTAGGAGCGTTATTTATCCTCCTTCTCGACAAGCTGGTATGACATACAGCCTAAGAATCACACATTGCGTTAATACGTTAAAGAAACAAACAAAAAACAAATGTGTGAATAATTTAAAACATCAACATAAATGGGAAGAATCTTGGGGCCCCTTTGCGCAACATTTGGACTCCGTTTGACAGCATTTGTATTCATATATTGATTGTTTTCTTTTTTTAAATACTCCTATTATGATGATGATACTGTATGTTATGATATGTATGCTTTTTTTTTGTCCTTGACACGCAGTTTAAATCATTTTCTCTTAGTTATTTGTACCACCCCTCCCCAGTAAATGTGTGTGTGAGTGTGCGAGTGCAGGTGTGTGAATTTTTAGGTTGGGTTATGGTTTTGATTTTTGTTTGGCTTATATGTCGTCATCAACATTTGTCAATAAAATAATACACAAAAAAAAAACATTTGCGTTATCGCGTTAACAGCCCTAGTTATTATTACTCTTAACAGGAGCATTGTTCTAGATATCTAATATATAAATGTCTTTGATATCAGCACTTTCTCTTCCGGTATCACTCTGTTGACCTCTGACCTTACTGTTGACCCTCCAGAAGGGTCGTTCGGCCATGCCGTGGAGTTCGATGAGGATCTGTCGGATCCTGCGCGGCTCCAGTAAGAGGATGAGCTGCTGCTCCAGCTGCCCAATGTTCACACTCGCTGAAGCTGTGGAGCGATGAAGACACAAGCTTTAAGAGACTGAAACACACCACTGAGAGCTTTCCTGACAACAAACCCATAATCTGGAGGTCGCCAAATGGTACGCACAAGAAAGATTCTCAGTGCTGTACCTGGAATGTCATAGAAAGAAGGTAGAGGCTTGGCGCTGAGGTTGATTGTGGCCGATCTCTTCCTCAACTGCTCCACCAGAACCTTCCTCTCCTCCTCCTTCAGCAGCTCCATGAAGAGCTTATGAGAGGACACTACAAACAGCAGAGGCAGCTCCTCCAAGGTTTCACACAGAGTCCTGCAAGATGACAACGGTCTCATTTTAAAAAGGGATGATCAGGGTACGTTAACAGAGGCTACCAGCTGTAGGTTCTGCTATTTCTTTACACTAATAAAGGTTTTACTGTCACTTTAGCTAGTATGTCAGTGGGTGTGGCTCTGACGCTCACTCACTTCATGAAAGCGGCCATGTTTCTTCTGCATGTCTCAGACGGACGCTCCTTTTCCAGCGAAAGTGTGCACACCTGCAGGACGAGGAATGTCTTATTCAAATGTGCAGCAGCTTCCAATTTGATTTATTAATCATGAGAAATATTCAGGTCAGTCCCAGATACACAAACTCCTCAAACCTCAGCACAGCTCAAGAAAATTATTCCCTAAAAATCACATCTTTTACTTTTCATTATGAAAATACAAATTTTAGCTTCAATATATATTTTTTTAATATATATATTTTTGAGCTTTTATTGATAGAGACAGCGAGTACTGAAAGGGGGGGGTAGAGAGAGAGGGAATGACATGCAGCTGGGCCACAGGTCGGATTCGAACCCTGGACCGCTGCGGTAAGGACTATTATTATTATTTTATTATTATTACTATATTAACCTGCAAATTTAACTTCCAAAAACCTCTTTTCTTAAAGGGGAATTACGCTCATTTTAAAAATGTATACATATATGTCTAAGACCAAAAACATTAGTAAACATGAACAACTCTCTCCCAAATCCAAAAACTAGAGAGTTAAAACTCAAACTTGTGTGTCTGGAGCTGCTCTTTAGACAATGAATTGGGAGAGATGTTCTAGATGACACTGAGAGCAGAGTTCCAGTTGAGTTTTAGCCCTCTAGTTTTTGGATTTGGGAAAGAGATGTTCATGTTTACTAATATTTTTGGACTGTCTGCAAAGCAATGTACCGCTGTGGACGGGGGCAGCAGCAAAATGACATTCATCTATGCTGTCTTCAAAGCCACCAGACTCCTTTGACAAAAACAGTAATTTTACCTCGCAGAACACCGGAGTCGCTGGTGTACCGCTGCCTCCATCGGTTAGAATGTTTGTGTTATTGTGTGACTTTGGTATTTTAAAGTGTTAGTTCAGATAAAAGTCTAAAAGCCGTTTTGCTGCTGCCCCCCCGTCCACAGCAGTACATTGCTTTGCTCCCGTGCTGGTACTCCTGTCTGCTTCACACACTTACTTGGGACACAAGAAGTTTGAGAAAGTACCTCTAAAATGAAGTCCACCATCCTTTTACTGGGCTTGAGGAGGAGCTGCTGGAAACGCACACTGAGGATTTCTCCTTCCAGAGCATCTCGGACGGCGTTGCAAACACACAGCTTGTAGCAAACCTCATCCAGACTTGATTCCCTGCAGAGTGTTAGAAATGGCTTATTTGTTGGATTGTTTGTGGATATGCAGTTGGACTGTCTGTCACTATAAACTAAATAAAAAAATAAAAATACAATGCAAGCAGTACCTCATGTTTCAATGCGTAACACACACACACACAT
>CAKAOH010001530.1:4573-23827 GCA_916701665.1 Sebastiscus tertius | reverse complement strand
CACGTCTAAAAACACATGAACGGCATTACCTATATACAGAGGACACAGTAACAGTCAGAGGTTGGCCCAGGATGGATCGAGCTGCGTCGTGGGAGTGAAGTGCACAATGAAAAGAGCATTCAGCTGACGGAGAAAAAGACAAACCACCGGGACGAGGAGTAATGGAGGACAATTTCTTTTGTTCCAAAGGAGATATCCAAATGTCAGCTGGCCTCTTGGGTTGAGAAACCTCAGAGAATATCTGCCTGCTTGGTGACGACTTCTAACACTGAAGCCTCTCTCTGCTGGTAGTAGAGTCGTAGCTGGCGGGGAGATTGGTTTTTGCGTAGCCAGCAGTCGAATGTTGAATCATAACGCCACCATACAGTCGCAATTCTCTGACGATTTTTGTTGGTAATCACAAGCGTGTGCAGCTCCAGCTGTCTGGAGAGATTCAGATTCACTTTGAGATTCCAGGTCCGATGACTTCGGGGCGTTGTTTTCAGCAGATGAGTGATCCTTGGAACCACCTTTTTAATTTGATGTTTGGGTTGTACAGACTTGAGACACGGTCACGATAACACTCGGTAAGTTAGTACACACTGCCAGCTCACTAGAGACCTTTCATCTCTAACCCTGTTTATCTCTATGGGAAGGCATGTGCACACACAAACACACATACAGTACATGTACATAGAACAGACACAATCAATAGAAAACGACTTCATCCCCAATCGATTATTGCCCCTTTCAACTGTACATCCCAGCAATGATTTTAGGTTTTTGTGCAGCAGAGCGTTGTCCCCTCTTCGAAGGTTTGTGCTATATATATATCTATATATCGTCTGTCTGTCTGTGGGTCTGACTTGACCTTGGATCTGCCAGAAAAGCCACATTAACATTTAACGTCTCATTAAAGCCTCCCGTCTCTGGCTGTCTGAATTAATCTGTGTGTCGTCACCGCAGGCATTACTAGGGTCATGATCGACAGACATTACCCTCAGTCGCTTTACGACGGTCTAGTCCTCGTTTGACTCCTCCCGACTGACCTTTAGCTGTCCTGTCCGTAAATGTTAAGACTACACTAACAAACCTCTCTCTGTGGTAGCAGTGTCTTTTTAATTCCTCCAAGTGGAGGTGAGACATTTTGTCTGCAGTAATTAACCCTTATCCAGTTTTTCTGGCGTGTAAAGGACTTCACAGGAGACTCATTTTGAACAGGACGGATGCTCAGGACAGGGTTGGAAATCATAGGAGAGTTGGCAAGACTGAGAATCACCTCCTTACTAATATCCAGTATAACCTCTCTATCTGGCTCTCAGTGCATTTTTCACTACTTTTAGAGCAGTACGGGTCAAACAGAAGAGGTTAGAAAATAAAACGGCATTCTGTACAGAAACCTTCACACAACAACACTACAGCAGGGAACAGCTTTCTAAACAGCCTACAGATGGGTGGAAAAGACAGTAAACGAAGATTTGCATGATATTGCACAGCTGTAGAGGAAAGAAAAGAACAAAAATACACAGTGTGTACAGCACGACCCCAAGTAGCAAAGTCAGTGTAAGAGGTTTGTTTACATCCAAATGCGATGCCTGGGTCTGGCTCAGTGCTTTCATCAGTTAGTTCCAGTGCAGTAACACATTGGTACCTGGCAACACAGTTAATGACATCAGGTACCAAAAGAGAAACACATACCACGTTCATCCACACACACACACACACACACACACACACACACACACACACAAATTATCGTTCCCGCCGGATGTTTTGATGTTGAAGTTGGCAATTAAGAACAAATGGAGCTCATAAAAAGACTCATGTCGATGCAGCACATTGAAATGTAGAAAAAGGAAAACGCACGCATTCAAATCGATCACTTCTGACATCAGGTGATGGATGACACGCAAACCGGGGAACCAATCTGAACAAGACGCTAAAATCACCTACACAGACATACAACCCTTGGCAAAGTTCACATTGAGTAAAGTGCCAGCAAACAATCCAATCAGAGAAAGAGACGCGCGTCCTCCGAGTTTGAAGTGGGCAAGTTTTTATACAGGAAATTATCGGGGATGAGGAGGCCGGGAAGTGGCAGTAGAGCACTTCCACCGAGCTGTCATCACAGGTCATAATCGCCGTTTGAATTGGCGAATCAAACAGAGGATGAGTGGGATTGATGCGGAGCCTCTGGTGCCCCATTCAAAGACAGAGAGATCAGTAGCCACATGGAGAGAGGAGAGGAGATTAGAGGGCGAGGCGACATGGAAACAGACATCAGCATTTCATCTTTTATCCGTCCTCTGGTCCTCTCTCCTTCTTCCTCTCCCCTCCCTTTTCCCTCTCTTGTCCTCCTCTTTCTTCCTCCGCCACTGGATTTGGTTCTGGATTTGTTTTCTTTCTCTCTCTCCATCTCTTTCCCCTCTCGCCTTCTCTCTCTCGGCTTTGCTGCCATGGTTACAACATCATCCCTACATGAAGTGCATCTGCAGAGGACGAGAGCAGAATGGAGAATAATTTAGTTCGACAAAACACCTCATCAAGTGTTCAGGCATCTACTGACAAGCGTATTACCTGCCGCAGTGCCGGGAAAACAGCTTGTCGTGGGCGCGAGCGCTCAGTCGGCAATTATATTACTCTGTTATGTTTTGAATAATTGGTCAAAATATACTTGTTTGTTTTCCGGAGAGTCTTGTGGCCGCACCAACGGACGATTACTCGCTGTGAAAAACACTATCTTCACACTTGCTGGTCAATTATCTGACAACATGATTCATCCTGCTTTTGGAAGGGTCCGCACCTTGAATGTTACTTATCAGTCGTTAAGAACAGCTGAATGAGTACGTCAATTATTCAAGAAGACTTGCAAACATGAAGCAGACGTACTGTTAAATCCCACCCTTGGTTGTTCTTATGCTGTTATATGTCAATTTAGGATGTGCATACTCTTATTTGGTCTACCCAGTTTGTTTTTCATCGTGCATTGCCTTCTTAGTAATTCTCTACACCTCCCAGAAAAGTGTTCAACAACCCCCAGATAATTGGCTATAGATCCACACTACTTCCCTTTAAGATACACACTTGAAAGCATAAAAGTAGGAGCAGCCCCACTGTTCAGTCAAGTTTAAATTTGGATTGTTTCCCCTCACATCGTCTTTATTGTCTCCTAAACATGTCGACATTTATTGTGTGATAAACTGTGATTTTCTTGAAAGATAGGTGAAAGTATTTATCAGAAAGGTGCCTCATATTTATGTGTGCAAGTACAGTACTTGTGAGCGGTGGAGCAAGCGCCTGTGAGGTTAAAATGAAAGCGTTTCTGTAATAACATAGCTCTGAACTAAGGTTTAAAGAGGACCTATTGTGCTCATTTTATGGTGCATACTTGTATTGTGTGTTTCCACAAGAACATGTTTACATGCTTTAATGTTCAAAAAACGCTTTACTTTTCTAATACCCGCTGTGCTGCAGAACCTCTTTTCACACTCTGTCTAAAAACGCTCGGTTTGAGACCCTGACCCCACACCTCCCGAAAAGCCCAGTCTGCCCCGATAGGTCAGCTGGCCCACTCTGTTACGATTGGTCAACCGAACCAAACTCTTCGGACTCCGCTCCAGTTCCACTCTAACTAGCTTTGTTTGAAGGCGTGCCAAACTTGCCGCTACGCAGGTATTATTCAAATGTTACTTGGTGACATCACCATGTTACGGAAGAAAGGACTTTCAAGCTAGGCGTTTCAGTAACTCTCTTTTACATGCATAACAGGACTCAACTGGCCGTTCAAGTGGTGACGTACCCTATTGTTGAATGCACCTGATTGGTCCCTGGTTTTCTGCTTGCCGTTTCAAACAGGAAACAACATGGCAACCTACTTGTAAACTTTCTGTTATTCCAATCCACCAAAATCTACTTCTGAAAACATTTTAAATGAGAAATAGGCTGTGCAACTGCTGAATCTCGTTTCATTTTTGGAACTAGATCGCCAAGTTTGACAGCTAGTTTTGTGAGCCGAACGTGTCGCGCTGGACATGCTCATTTGCATGAAGGACTGTTTCCGCTTTTTCATTTTGAAAGACCAATGAGGAAACTCCAACACTCAGCTAAGCTAACTGGCTGTAGCCTTACTTATGGTACTTGTCCACATGGCGTTTTTGAACTTAATAGTTCACCGAGATTTGTTTCTGAAAACCTTTCATGTGAGAAATAAGCCATGCAGTTGCTGACTCTGTCTTCATTTTAGATTGACAACGGTTAGATTAAAAGATTTTCGGGTGTTTCCAGAGGCGGCAAGTCGTGCCGGACGCCCCTGATTTGTATAAAGTAGCCTGTAGACCTCAACTTTATGCAAATGAGGAGCGGGCAACGTGGCGTTCTGTCTCTCGAAACACAACGCTACACTACCAGAATGCATTGCGCGGCTGCTTACATAAACAATGAATGGGAAGCATGGAAAGGACGGATCATTTGGACACGTACCATTACAGTATATTGAATGGACAAAGAAAGGAAATGGGTGTATATCACAAAATGTCAGACTACTTCTTTAACTGCAATACATGGCATATGGACTAATATATATGTTTTTGTGTGTGTGTGTTACCTGTGTCCCCGGGATGGGTCCAAAGGGATTGGTGGGTCTCAGGACAGGCTGGTTGTACATGACAGGCTGCGGGGGCATCATCTGAACGCCCCCCATCTGATGACTCATCTGAGGAGGGAGCTGGTCAGAGGCGAGGTGGGAGAAGGGATGGCAATAGGTGGGGAGCAGACAATATTTCAGATTTAGAGTAGATTAACGCCAGCAGAGTATGAATGTAAAACTGAGATTAAAGCTGTTGTTTACCATTCCATACACAGGCACTTGGGGTGACGTCATAGGAAAAGCCACTGGTGCGGGAGCCTGTATGGAAATAAAGAGAGGAACATAATATACCACTTTCTGGCTGAGCTGCAGTCTTTTAATCTTGACCTGAGAGTTGATTACAAACATAATCCTGATACTGTCAGCCTCATGTCTAACCTGTCAAAGATGTCCCCCCACCCCCAAACAAAGACAGAAATGTCTTGACTTTCTTTAACATTTGCATTTGTTTGTAGCAAGACACCTAATCCTGAGCAACAAAAAAGAGGTGCAACGTTTAATAAAGTAGAATTGAGGTAGCAGCAGATTGGCAGCAAGGGATGAAACAACAATGCCAATGCGGCACAATAAGCTAAATAATTCCCTTTTCCCCCATGTATCATCACCACTACAAACAACCTAATAATACTGTAAAAGTGCCCAAGCATTGATTTAAAAAAAGGGAGATTTTTGGATGTCAGGGTGGAAATCAGGTGTAGAAAGAGGAGCGTGGGGGGAGGTGAAATGAAGAAATGTACTTACATAGCCAGTATAGATCATCCCATTCTGTGGAGAGTTACAGAAAAAAGAGCGTTACAACAATAAAAGCCATGCTCAGGCCTTTTCTCTAAATGAGCAGAGGAGATAAACCAGACCTTCACCCATTCCTCATGTTCAAATCACTTCTACTTTCTATTCATGTCGTGCCACCGTCTTTCCGAGCCATTTGCTGAATAAATGAGCGGTTTGAGTCGAGAGGTCAATCAGACGAAAATTAAAAGATGAAACCAGATTGAATGGAAGAGACTCGCGGATAATTGAGAGTGGAGCACAAAGGACGGACGCAAATTTGGCAGCTCCTTCAAAAAGCCCCGAATGCAGCAGAAAGTTACATTTGGCCAACAGGTACATTTAATGAGTTTCATTCCAGAATGAGATATCAGACCATTAGGAGAAACTGGCTCCTCTGACAGAATGATGGATGGCACCAAATTAATACACAATACAATACTTCTTACAAAGATTTCTGCTGGAGCAGTGCAGCAGTGCTTTCTGGACAAAAAGGCCACATTTACAGACCTGACCCTATATAATATAGAGACTTAAATGTCAGGTTGATAGTGATATCTTTATGAAATTTTATTTTCTATAATATTTTGTAACTCCCAGAAAGCTGATTTTTGTAGTTTACAGTATCTTATAATGAAATTCACTACATAGGGAGGGATGTAAGTGATTTTTTTCCTCATTGTACATTTCGGTAAGAGTCGGCCAAGGTTTTTCCTCTACTTTGGAAATTATGACATTAGATCTGCAATGATATATAATTAATTGGCGACTATTTTGATAATCAATAAATTGTTAAGTAATCTTTCATGCAAAAAACTACCAAATAGTCTCTGATTTCAGCTTTTTCTCTGTTTTATATCATGAACTGAATATCTTTTACTCTTTAATTTCATCTTTCACAGCTTTTAAAGGTACAGTTTGTAGGATCTGGCGGCATCTAGTGGTGTGGTTGCAGATTGCAACCAGCTGAGTACCTCCTCCCTTTCCAAGACTGCGGTAACTTGAGCCGCCGAGTACAAAACCGTGGTAATACTGTTCACCTCGCTCAGGTGACTCTTACACAAGCGTGTTGGAGAACTACGATGGCCTTCAGGTAATGTAAAAATGTGAGTGTTTGGTTTGTCCGTTCTGGGCTACTGTAGAAACATGGCGTACTCTGTGAAGAGGACCCGCTCCCTATGTAGATATGAAGTGCTCATTCTAAGCTAACGAAAACACAACGATTCTTAGTTTCAGGTGATTATACACTAATGAAAATATAGTTATGAATATTATATTCCATTTCTGCTAATAGATCCCCTGAAATGTTACACACTGTTCCTTTAATTTTTCAAGCAAAAACTGCCAAATATTCTCTAATTTCAGCTTTTTCTCTGTTTCGTTCATTATGAACTGAATATCTTTTAGTCTCTGATTTCATCTTTCACAGCTTTTAAGTGTTGGCAGAGACACTACCGCTGCTTTTCCTTTTGGATTCCACCACAACAAGCAGTGTGAAATACGTCCTTTTATTGGGTGAAAGTCAAACCCAAAAAGGCACAAATTGGCACAGTGCTGGTCTGGTTTTGGAGGGCACCCAATGATGGTGTAAATTGTCCTGCTCATAACTAACAGGAGAATGAGTGTAGCTGTGAATCAATCTGCGGTGCAAAAAAAAAATGTGCGTCAATGTAGCCTTTAAATTACCATCTGAGGGACGGGCATGGGTGCAGGTGCCATGGGATGGGTGGTGTGAGTCCAGTTGGTGCTGGTGCACATGGTCTTCGACTGCCAACCGCCACCAGTTGGCTTCTTCTCTACCAGCTGACTCCACTGAAGCTCTGGCCTGATGCACAAAACACACATACACAGAGCGTTTTAAAGATGCAGAGATTGTGCAAAATCCGAAAGAGAAATAATGGATTGTGAGAGAGTTTGAACTGTGATAATGATGGATAGACAGCTGAGTCATTTGCTTGTGGCTAAGTCAGGAAAGCCCACTCACTTTTTAGCTGGCGTGCCCCCAAACTGCAGGTCTGAGAGAAGAAAGAAAACAAATATATCAGCTGAAAGGAAACACAGACGGAGAGGAATAACAGGAGAAATGGAAGCAATATTTGGAGTGAGATTCTGCATACTCACTACCAACGAGGTTGGCTAATGAAGAGTCCAAATCATTGGGCAGCATTTTCCCAGAGTGCAACTGGACTCCAGGGCTGTGGATTTGAGCGGGTGGTGCTGGCTTTAGCAGGTCACCTGACATCCGAAGGTTACCATGGTAACGTGAAAGGAGAAAAGAGGGGAAATGAGTCAATAGCATGAAGCATCACCGGGCATCACTGTCACAGCGTATCCAGCTCTGAGCAGTGTGTTTATTTGCACGCTTCGTTGTATATTTGCATGATTATATATGTGTGTGTGTGCAGTCCCACCTCCCCAGGCATTGTTATTGTTGGGCACAGTGTGTGTGGTCTGGATGGGGGTGTAGTTAGGCTGCAGGGTGAACAGCTCACTGGTCAGGTTTGGCACACTGCAGGAGGGAAAGTGGAGAGGAGAGAACAGTTTTGTTTCTCATTTTGTTTTTACGTACCCATTTAAAATAAAACTGATTTATAATGACAAACAGGCAAAAGGCCTCTTGTTGAAGACCTGGAGTAGCATTTTTACGCTGCAGACTCACTGGTTGCTGACAGGTACGATCGGTGAGTTGGAGAAGAGATCTGTGGCCCCTCCGCTGCTGTTGGCACTGCCCACTGACTGGGCGCTGGGTGACACATTGGGTGTCTGGATGTCGATCACTTTATGACCGTCCTCCTACAAATGAAAAGCATCAACACTATAATATGATATTTCCATGGTTTGTAAACAGCCCTGCAGGACACATGAATAGTGTTAGGAAAAACAACAACAAAAAGATGCAGCCATTATAAATATGTATGCTTCTTTATTCGAATGAGGAATCCACTGCAGAGGGTCTTGAGATTGTGACTTCATTGTCATTCTCTGTGCAGCTCTACGCTATGGGCCAGCAGCCAGAGACAGACAGTGTATTTCACTGTACTGCAGGACTAATGCATTTGTCCATTCAACTTCAACAACAGTGTGGAGGACAAAAAGATGTACACTTCACACACACTAAAGTGATTTCAGTGTGTTTTTCTCACATAAAAGCAAAAAACAATTCATTGTGGTTTCATTCAGTATAGTATTGTTGCTATATGTAGCATTAGTTGTCTCTATGTGTATGTTTAAAAATGTCTTGCAAATGTCTCGCCTTGTGTTGCTGCAGTCTGTTGTCTTCTGTCTTGTCGTCCATACGGCTGAGAGAGATCCCAGTGCTGGAGAGAGAGGACACTGCACTGGACAAGGTGCTGGATCTTAAGGTGAAACACACAAACATTTTTTTTTTTTTTTTGCAAAGCTGGTTGCTTTGTTTTGTTTGTCTTTGCTCTTCTTACTGAGTTGCACCTTATAGTGCCTTGTAACCTTAGCTTTATTTGAACAAGACTAAATATCTTGCAGCTCTGAGGCTGTTTTGCTCATTGTTAAGAAAACCAAAGGGTTACAGAAACAAAAGTGTTGGGACATATTTACATTTTGACTAGATGATGCACTAGATGAAAGGTCTGAGGACGATGACAGTCATAATGTTTTATCCTCATCCCTTGCGTTGCGCTGCGGTACATTGCGTTGCGGTACGTTGCGTTGCGGTACGTTGCGTTGCGGTACATTGCGCTGCGGTACATTGCGTTGCGTTGCGGTACGTTGCGTTGCGTAATGTTTCGATGCGTAATGTTGCGTTGCGCGAATAGCAGACAAGATGAGTGACAGTCGGAAACGAAGCATCATGTAAAATTATGGTATTCTGGAAATTATAAGGTTTAGTATAATTATATTGAATAATTTAAGTGATATATGTGCACACATAATAATCATAGGTCAAAACTATGCTAAATTTGGCTAAATTATAAAAAAGCAGAAGTGGTAAAACGAAGAGCCATTTGGGAGCCGAAAGAGCCGGATCTTCTTTGGTGAACTGAGCCAAATGAACCGGCTCACTAAAAAGAGCCTGAATTCCCATCACTAGTCTGAACGGTAGCTATATTTGTCAGGACACCGGCGGCGAGCACGTTAAGTGACGCTAAGGTGAAGTGCGGAGGCCTGTGTGAGAGAGAGGCTGAATGGACAGGTGAGTAACGTTACAACAACAAGCTAACGCTATTTATCTGTGATTGTTGTAACTTTACGACCATGTGTAAAAACTGTGCTGCTCTATAATTGCTTTAATAGGTGTGAGAGGTGTTTTTTGCTGACTGGCTGCAGCCGCTGTGGAGTTTATTGTTTACACCGTGTTGTTGAGTTAGTTGTTGTTTTATTCTGCTGTTGGTTCTATAAGAAGTGTCGGGCTATTTCATTTATTTAGCTTAGCGTGGTGTCTCACTTTGTGTTTATTGTCGGTCATTTTTGTTTATTTGCCTGAGTTTTGTCCTCTTTTTCTAGTAAATTCTAATAAGGCCACATTGAGGAAGGCGGTTGTATATTTATAATTGATTATCAGTTGCCATCCTCAAATGTCTTGTTTTGTCCTCAACTCAAAGATATTCAGCTGACTTCATAGAGGAGTAAATAAACCAGAAAATACCCACATTTAAAGGGACTGTTTGTAATAATCAGAAATGGGTTGTAACAACGACACCTGTGGCCGTTAAGTCAATGAAAGTCAGTGTTCTGTTGTTCGCGCTCGCCCTTGTGCACGAGCTACGTGAATGTGAGCGAGCATCCGTCAAAACAGTGAGGCGACACACGTCAGATAAAACCACAATATCACTCTATATTTCAGCTGCTTGGCAGTAATGTTAGTTGACCAGACGAAGGTCTCTCCATGAATCAATGCTGATCCTAGTGTTGGCTTTTCCTGCTTCAGCCTCCCGACCGCAGTCAAAGGAAACAAGGGAGACACCGGCACCCGGTCGGAGACGATAACGTAACACATTACGGAGCCCCGTCACTTCACAAGACACGGGAAACCTCTGTTGGTCTGGAGGAGCTGCCACATTTATTTCTGCACAAACATCCACTGTACATTCACTAGATATTCTCAGAGCTAAACTAACTCTTCTGCAGTGTGTAGTGTGCGCGCATGCACGTGAGAGTGGAGCGAGCTGTGAGTGAAGACAGGCAGGCAGAGGAGCAGAGACTCCAGTTCGGAAGACCAAAGCTACGGTCTCCCCCGCGTCCTCCGACCACGGCCAACACTGTTTTGCAAGACGGGCTTCACTAGATAGAACTTTGCGGTTTTGGTGCTTCCGTGTAGTTTGTGTTAGAGTCTGAGTCTGAACAGCGTAGCCACACGCGAGCACGCATGGGACACCGACCCGGATTGATTTATATATGTAAGAAGTTACAAACAGTCCCCTTTAAGAAGCTGGAATCAGAGAATTTTTCCTTTTTTTGTTCTCTCAAACCGATAATCAATATAGTTGCCGATTTAATTTAAAACTAATCAATTGATCGTTGCAGCTCTAGCAGCAGTAGTAGTAATAATAGTAATTGCAGTAAGAACAGCAGTAGCAGTAATGGTAGTACAGGTGATCTGAGTAGCTTCATGGTGATGTGATCGTACCTGCTGGCTGCGGAGAGGTCCTTTAGCTTCCTGCCCTCCAGAGAGGCTAGATGCTGCTCCAGAGCCTCCAGGAGAGAGCTGGGAGCCTGAGGAGGGGGTAAATGGGAGGGGGAGTTGATGGGGTAACATTAAAACCACAGCCAAATGGACAAAATGGGACACACTGCTTTCTCTCACTCTCACCTCCTCATCACCTCCTCATTTTATCCACCTCACTCACTCACTTACGCTCACACAAAGCAGCAGCAAAATTAAGACATTACCCTCAGATTCATTATCTACTCTACAATAGCTCTTTTGTTCTTTTGTTTTTTTTTTTTTTGCATTTGGTTTCATCAGGTTTGGTTGACCAGCATGCACACATCAGCCTTGGATCATGCAAGCGAGTCCGCAGCGGGACTGACGGGTCAGGACAGAGCAGCGGAGCGTCGTCGCTGCAGGCAGGGCTCCAGAGTAGAAACACAACAAACACATCTCTGAACCGTCTAGCGAGCCCATGCAGAGGCCAGCAGTGCACAAACGCTCTCATAAAAACACACACACTTAACACACGCATACGTGTAAAGAAAAATCACAGTCCAAAAATTAAGAGTTAACTGGTGGATTCCACGTTAGGTTAAAAGTCAAATTAATTCATTTGATTAAGTTTGGAAATTAGGCAGCAGCTAAAGCTAGAAGTACCAAAATCGTATCTCACTGGAAGCCAAGGAAGTTAACTCCGTGAAATGTAAACATCTGGTGAAAAACCAGGTATACACATTGAGCAGCTGGCCAGCTCTGTATTGTAAAACAAAAAGGATGGGTGGGTTCATTTGGACCACTATGTGATACCACGGTTTTCATCCAGAGCCTTACATTTCAGCACCAGAGAACACAACGCAAACACAACAAGCAAAGAAAAGATTTCTCATATACTTATTTTAAGGGGGAAAGAGAGTAAAATGCGAATTCTGGATATCCTTCTTCAGAGAAATCTAGAATATGCTAAAGGTTTAAAAGTAAAACAGACACATATCTAGAGCTCAGTATAGGCATGGGTCACTATGTTGTTGAACAAGGGCATATAAGGTCTTCATGAGCACTACAAACATGGCTTTAATTCATAAAAATTCAACCCTTTTCAGTTTGTTACTTGATTTGTCACATTGTAAAGATCCAATTATGGTTCCACTGAAAAGGATATATTGCATTTGGGGCCTTTTAGCATGATATGCAGTGCTTATGATGGCATTATGTACACCTATCCAAGTCATATTTGCAGAGACCTATTTAATAAAAACCATTCGCTGCTCTCCCCACAGCTAATGCAAAGGGACATAATCTTTTCAGGGAAATGATTTGAACACTGCTTATGTGGGCAAAAAACCTATTTCATAAAGCTGTGCTGACTTATTTATATGATAAGCCTTCGAATGAAGAGACAAGCCTTGATATTTACACTGGGAAAATGCCAGAAATACTGCTGGGGAAAATTCAGACAGATAATAAGCCCCGGTCATGGACGTTTAAAATAGAAATGTGCAAAAAAAACTTTTAGAGCTGCTTTCAAAATCATACCTAAGAGTATAAATTTGTTTTGCAATGAATCAAATAAGAAAAAAAAAAGAATTTTCTGTGCTAATTAATTCTTAAAAATTGTGAAACATAAATGTACTTTTGCAGGTCTTCATTTATTGTTTCCTCTCTATTCTAGAGAAAAGGAGAAAAGGCGAAGGAGTTAAGGAGAGTGAAGAAGAGAGGAGGACAGGGCAGCTGCAGTGTGGGCAGGTCTGTAGGGTGAGTAGGGAACGGGAGCGTTAAGAATGAAGCATTATGGGATTGACTGGACGGATCTAAATACTGGTTGACTGACTGGTTGATTGACTGATTGAGATGAGATGTAGACTGACCTGTGTGAGATCGGGGCTGTCGCCCTGATCTATCCCAACTCGCTGTGTCACAAAAAAGGAGGGAGGGGTAGGGGAGGGAGGAGGGAGGCAAAATAAAAAATAAACCAAATGTAATAACAAAACAAGGAATAAACCCAACAGAGTAAAAAAAGGGAAGAGGCGTGTGAAGGAGGAAGAGGAGGAGGAGGAAGAGGAGGAGGAGGAGGAGGGAGAAAGAAGAATCAAACCCAAGCATTCATTACTTCATGCAGTGGCTGGAAAGGAAAACAAATAAAAGACAACAGAGGAGGAGGGCGCATGCACACGCATACAAACACCTATATATATACACAGTATACGTACACACACACACACACTTATAATTACACACACACACACACACACACACACACACACACACTGAGATCTGGAGACTGGTTTGAAATGAATGCTGAGCACACCGACTGATTGAACAGGCAGGGCAGACAACAGGTCACGTGACTGCGAGGTAAGAAACATCCAAAAGGAAGACACTCAACTAATGTTGACTTTGAACAGAAAGAGAAAGGGGGGAGCACAGATGACACACAAACAGACAAACACACATTTTGTTAGACAGGTAAAATGAATGGGTCCTTAAAGTCAACGTTAGTCTGTTGTTGTTATTTTTCTTTGGATCGAGCGGCTGCACCCCAAACCTTCCAAATGGGAACGAAACCAAGCAGAGAGAAAGCCTTTTAAAGGTGGCGCACGGGATAATAATAAAACTGTTTATATTCACTGTGAAGCCTAGCAAGGATATATATATATTTTTTTTTTCAAGAAAAGGGAGGAAATAAAATAATAAGGAGAGGAGGACAGAGATAGTGATAGAAAAAAGAGCTTGCTTGGGCATGCAGTGCAGGCATGTGAACAGGCAGCACGCGAGGGGTCCCTCAACTGGAAGCACTACACGAGTGGCTCTCTGATAGGCTAAGACTCAGCCATTAATCACTTGTCATGGAGTAACCCCCTCCCCAGGTCAGAGCAAGAGAAGGACAGAAACAGGAGGGAAATCTAGAGGCAAAAAAAAAAAAAAAAAAGACTTGGAAGATTAAGGAGAGCCCCTGGACGCTGATCTACGGTCAGTTTTAGGTTGGCAAAATATCGACCGTAAATCAGATCCAAAGGGTTACACAAGTCTGGAGCGAATCTCAACAGGTTTTCAGTGGATTTTCACGTTAAATTCTTCTGAGATGTGTTTTTTTTTATAGGAGGCCGTTGAGATTCGCCCCAGACAGATACTCTCGCCCTTCTCCGGTGGTGTGTAACGCTGCGTTTCCTCCGCGGAGGAGCAGCGGGTAAAACGGACGTTACCTCTGCGACTTTGAGAAACTCGGACAGTTTGGTCATCCTGTTGAGGAAAGTCTTGTAGATCTCCAAAGCCTCTTTGCACTGGTTCTTCTTCATGTCAAAGTATTTCTCTGTGTATCAGAAAACCAGAATCAGCATGAGATCACTATTTATTCACAAAATGAGGGAAAAAGTACATCAGTAAATACTTGATTAGGATTTATTTTAGCCCACTGAGGTGCTGGATCAGTGGTTCCCAACCTTTTTTTTAAGGGACCCCTTTTTCTATCATTTAGTAAACTGATGAGCCCTGACTAAGTGACATATTTTATGGATATTTCACATTATAATCATTCATAACAACAGTGGTGGAAAGTAGCTAAGTACTTTTACTCAAGTACTGCATTTAAGTACACTTTTGAGGTATGTGTACTCTACTTGAGTATTTCCGTTTCATGCTACTTTATACTTCTACTCCACTACATTTCAGAGGGGAAATATTGTACTTTTTACTCCACTACATTTATTAGTGTTTTACTGGGGGTAGGCCTCGATCACCATGGCATGACCCTGTCCTCCAGTTACAAAAAACATATGGTCAGTTTATAAAATACAATTTGTTGAAAATTAAACCAGTGGCTGCTCTAGTTTGCAACCCCAGATTGGTCAAATAGTTTAATTTAAATAACTGTTTGAATCCCAAAGAGATCAAATTCTCCATAATTTCACTAAAAATCAAAGATTAGAGAAAAGTCAAAAATATGAAATAGAGGTTTGTGTAGCAGAACTTTTTTCTTTTTTTTTATAACCGATTAATCATCTCACAACCCCTCAGATTTATTTTGTGGAGTCTGACCCCAGGGTTGGTAACCACTGAAATAAACTACTGATATAATATATAATGATATATAATTAACAAAACAAATACTTTTACTTAAGTACGATTTTAAATGAACGACTTTTACTTGGATTACTTACACATTGTGGTATTGGTACTTTTACTTAGGTAAAAGATTTGAGTACATCTTCCAACACTGCATAACCCATAACAGGACAGAACAACTGATAAACGGTGCAATTAACCCAACTAGTGAACGCAGTAACTGCAGGAAGTTTGTGTAAAACAAGCGATTTGGATGAATTTTGAGCAGATTATGTCCTGTGAATATTGCATCAGATAATAATCCAAACTTTAAAAATAACAGTTCAATTAAATTTTCTTCACAGAAATGAATGAAATGCTGAGATATCAGCCACCTCTATGTTAAAAAGAAAGTTGTCATACACCCTTTAAAATCAAGAAGCCCTGGCGTCCCCCTTGTGAAGCTTTGGCGACGCCTAATGGGGGTCAGGACCCCCAGGTTGGGAACCAGTGTGCTAGATGATAATATTAAAAAGTCTAAACAATCATAAAAACTGCTTGAAAATCAAATCTGCTACTGATTTGTCCCGATAAACCCGCACATCTGGTGTCTGTGCAGACTGAAATAAAGAGTCCCAGTAACTCTATAACCATAGTTGAAGCACCTCAGATCAAGTCAATTAAGTAATGAATCATTTTATGAACTCCTCACTAAAGAGTCTGATGGTGTGTTCACAGCCCCTGACTCCTCACTGGCTTAATAATTAATGGAAGAAAAGAAGGTGATCTTTAATTGGACTTTTAGAGACAGTGGAGGGGGGGATTGATTTCCCCTTAAAGAAGGTTTGAGTGGAGTTACAATCTTGTTCGTCTCGCATAGCCAGACCTACCGCCACAGCGCTGTGTCAGCACTAAAGAAAGGCCTGGCCTCCACACATTATCATTCTGGTATCGTGGAGAAGAAACACTCTGGCTTGTTTGTATTTTTTTTAACCAATCACAATCGCCTTGGGCGGCGCTAAGCACAGGATGTAGCGACGGTGCCCTTGCAAAATAGATAGCGGAAGGGCTGAAATAGGCAGCCAATGGCAGGCTTACACCCACAGTCTACATCCGGTGGGTCACACCTCTTCCTAACATACAAGCGAGCGAGCAAACTCTGGCGAATGGAGCGTGAAAAAATGTCCAGAAATACTGTATTGTATGTATGTATGGTTTACCCAGCATGTTGATGACACCTTCATTGTAAGCAGCAAACAACCGTATGGAGTCTTTAAACAGCAACATGAAAGCTGTGTTGATCACTCCATTGGTTAGCTCGTTGGAGTTGGGCTGGAGGAAAGAGAGAGAGAGAGAGAGAAAAGGACTAAGATTGGATCCAGATATTTCAGTATTTTACATACGAGTCTTGTGTCTTCGTGTCTTTCAGATGTCTTTACCTGGAAATCCAGCAGTGCATCCAGCTGGTTCTGAATGATGGGCAGAGTCTTAATCAGCTTTTCTGTGTTCATGGTGCGCATCACACCGTCGGCCCTGGTAACAGACAAGAATACATGCACACAAACACACATGCACACGAACACGCATGCAACACACACACAGGACTTATCAGGCCTGTAGACTATGGTGTGTATGTGTGTGTAATGAGGTCCCACGGATATACGGTAGACGCTCTCAGTGTGGATTAGGAACAGGAAACACATTTTAAAGTGAAGCTGTGTTAATTTTAACACGTTCTTCTAGTTTCAGTTCTACTAGGTAAAAACACTGTCTTTTATCCACTTATCAATTTCAAGATTTTGGGTTATTTTGCTTGCATAACATGTCTTATTTCAGACTAGTGGAGAGAAAACATCCAATATACACATTTAGGTGTTTATTTTACTACAATTTGTCTATTTACGTCTTCATTTCTCCTAAATTCACCAAAAGTTAGCATTAAATAATGCCTCATTTGCATATTTAAACATACAAATTCTAAAAACTTGTAATACAAAAAAATAATTGTCTTAATATAAGTAATTCACTGGGGAAGTTGCATGGTGATATATATATTTGTTAAATTTCTTTACCCTATTCATCTGTAGTGTCTTGCAAAATGTATGGAATTTTACAATACAAATCTTTAAAGGCCGTTTTCTCAAAATGAGTTTTCTCTCAGACTCTGAGCCAGAAATCTCCGCTTCACCAAACACCAAACTTTCCAGTTTCATTCCTATCTACAATATTCTGAAGGATTTTAACGAGCGCTTTGTTCATATATAATTCACAGCCTGATTTGTAGAACATTTTATTCCTAAAGAAAGGTGAAAATGTTTTGTTTTTTTTTTTTATGGCTGTTAACAGTATTTTCTGATTTATGGAGTTATAAAACGAGATATCCAAAATCCCCTCTGTAAAAACCTTTGAGGTCAACAAAATGAAACAAGACTTTTGAACCTGGCTTTATCCAATGTTCAGATCTCTGGTCTGGAAATCAATATTTAATAAGATAATGACAAATTTGCGTATTTAAACATACAATTTTAGAAAATGTGTAATACAAAAAATAATTGCCTTAATGTAAGTAATCAACTGGGGAAGTTTCATGGCAATATCTAGTAGTTAATTAGTTGTTTTTTTTTAATTTCCACCTGTAGTGTCTTGCTTTAAAAAAGCCCATAATGCTTCTGCATATACAGCATGTGATGTGTGTGTTATTAGTGTGTGTTGAGTTTGTTACCCTCTCTTCATCTTGGTGAAGTCCACTGCTGCTAGTCTGTAAGACATGGCTTTTTCATTCAGGTAGCGGCTGTAGCGTCTGATGAAGGTTGACATGTTATACCCTGCGGGGGCAGAGAGGAGGCGCTGCAGTTAGAGACGAATCACCTCGGCCTGTTTTCTAACCAGGTTAAGAAGCTATAATCCCTCTCATATGAAATGGACTAACTTCTCCGTGAGTAATCAGATTTTCTCCAAACTGGCCCCTTGCGCCATTTCACCTTCCGATTTATTTACTTGTGAATATATTTGATTACAAAGTCACAGAGCATGTGTTTCCACTTTCAGTAACATTCAGCAGCTTCTTGTATCCAACAAAAGGCACATTTATCTGTTGCGTTTCAATCCCGGGCTCTGAAATGGGCTTATTGATAGTGTTACAGAGCCAGGGAGAGTCCGACATAAAGTCATTTTGTGAGACGTACAGCACTGCTGAGTTTACAAAAAGCCAAATGGCATTAAATCACCTTGTAGTGCAGCCTTATCTAGAAAGTTGTTGAGGTTGAAGAGCGTGTTTCTGGAGGCAAGGTACTGCATCAATCTCTGATGGAAAGAAGGACAGAGGAAAGAGTTAGTGTCTTATCTGATGCTGTTGTCTGATAATATTCAGTCATGTCCATTGAGACACAATAACAGTGTCTTTGTCACGTAAAGTGAAAGGTTCATTTGTAGACTGGAGTTGCAGCTTTACAAGCATTTCACAGAGTTTGTTGACTTTAAAGCAGTGGGCAATATCCGAATCTGAAAAATGAAGCCAATGCGGAAGTGCCTTAAACTTGCATTCTTTCTAACAGCCAGCAGGAGGCGACTCCTCTGGTTGCAAAAAGAAGTCTGATTGTATAGAAGTCTATGAGAAAATTCTAGAAGGTAACCAGCAAATTGTGAAATCTGATCTGAAATCTGCAAAAACTCTTGCAAGACTCGCTGCCCGATGACCTAACCTTAACTATTCAAGATCAATGCCTAACCTTAACTATGAAAGGTCAATGCCTAACCTTAACTATTAAAGGCCAATGCCTAACCTTAACTATTAAAGGCCAATGCCTAACCTTAACTATTAAAGGCCAATGCCTAACCTTAACTATTAAAGGCCAATGCCTAACTTTACTATTCAAGGTCAATGTCTAACCTTAACTATCCGAGGTCATTGCCTAACCTTAACTATCCGAGGCCAATGCCTAACCTTAACTATTCGAGATCAATGCCTAACTGTAACTATTTGAGGTTAATGCCTAACCTTAACTATCCGAGGTCATTGCCTAACCTTAACTATTCGGGGTCAATGCCTAACCTTAACTATCCGAGGTCATTGCCTAACCTTAACGATCCGAGGTCATTGCCTAACCTTAACGATCCGAGGTCATTGCCTAACCTTAACTATCCGGGGTCAATGCCTAACCTTAACTATCCGAGGCCAATGCCTAACCTTAACTATCCG